>SJYC01130464.1:0-43257 GCA_006408675.1 Madoqua kirkii | reverse complement strand
ACGATGAACAAAGACTTACAAGAATTCTAGAGCTAACACCAAAAAAAAAAAAGTCCTTTTTATCATAGGACATCACCCCAAGATGTCTGTAGGGGACTGGAATGCAAAAGTAGGAAGTAAAGAGATACCTGGAGGAACAGGCAAGTTTGGCACGGGAATACAGAATGACGCAAGGCCATGGCTAATAGTTTTGCCAAGAGAATGCACTGGTCACAACACCCTCTTCCAACAATAAGAAACAACTCTACACATGGACATCACCAGATAGTCAATACTGAAAACAGCCTGATTATATTCTTTGCAGCTGAAGAAGAAAAAGCTCTATACAGTCAGCAAAAGCAAGACTGGGAGATGACTATGGTTCAGATTATGAACTCCTTATTGCTAAATTCAGACTTAAATTGAAGAAAGTAGGGAAAACCACTAGACCATTCAGCTATGACCTAAATAGTAGTGACAAATAGATTCAAGGGATTAGATCTGATAGACAGAGTGCCTGAAGAACTATGGATGGAGGTTCCTGACATTGTACAGGAGCACGGGATCAAAACACCACCCACCATGCACCCACCCAAGAAAAAGAAATGCAAGAAGGCAAAATGGTACTCTTAGGAGATGTTACAAACAGATGAGAAAAAAAGAGAAGTGACAGGCAAAGGAGCAAAGGAAAGATCTATACATACAAATGCAGAGTTCCAAAGAAGAGCAAGAAGAGATAAGAAAATCTCCTACATGATCATTGCAAAGAAATGGAGGAAAACAATAGAATGTGAAAGACTAGCTATCTCCTCAAGAAAATTAGAGATGCCAAGGGAACATTTCACGCAAAGATGGGCTCAGTAAAGGACAGAAACAGTATGGACTTAACAGAAGCAGAAAATAGTAAGAGGTGGCAAGAATACACAGAAGAACTATGCAAAAATGATGTTAATGATCCAGATAACCACAATGATGTGATCACTGGACTAGAGCCAGACATCCTGGAGTGTGAGGTCAAGAGGGTCTTAGAAAGTATCACTACAAACAAAGCTAGTGGAGGTGATGAAATTACAGCAGAGTGATTTCAAATCCTAAGAGATAAAACTGTGAGCTCAATATGCCAGTAAATTTGGAAAACTCAGCTGTGGCCACAGGACTGGTAAAGGTCAGTTTTCATTCCAGTCTCAAAGAAAGGCAATGACAAAGAATGTTCATTGCAAATTTTCACTCATCTCACACGCTAGCAAAACAATGCTCAAAATTCTCCAAGCTAGGCTTCTACAGTATGTGAACAGAGAACTTCCAGTGTTCAAGTTGGATTTAGAAAAGACAAAGGAACCAGAGATCAAATTGACAACATCTGTTGGATCATAGAAAAAGCAAGAAAATTCTATAAAAAACATCTACTTCTGCTTCATTGACTATGCTAGAATCTTGATTGTGAGGATCACAACAAACTGTGGAAAATTCTTAAAGAGACAGGAAACCAGATTACCTTACCTGCTTCCTTAGAAACCTATATACATGTCAAGAAGCAACAGTTAGAACCAATATGGAATAATGGACTGCTTCAAAATTGGGAAAGGAGTACTTCAAAGTTGTATATTGTCACCCTAATTATTTAATTATTTCAAATCCTAAGAGATAAAACTGTGAGCTCAATATGCCAGTAAATTTGGAAAACTCAGCTGTGGCCACAGGACTGGTAAAGGTCAGTTTTCATTCCAGTCTCAAAGAAAGGCAATGACAAAGAATGTTCATTGCAAATTTTCACTCATCTCACACGCTAGCAAAACAATGCTCAAAATTCTCCAAGCTAGGCTTCTACAGTATGTGAACAGAGAACTTCCAGTGTTCAAGTTGGATTTAGAAAAGACAAAGGAACCAGAGATCAAATTGACAACATCTGTTGGATCATAGAAAAAGCAAGAAAATTCTATAAAAAACATCTACTTCTGCTTCATTGACTATGCTAGAATCTTGATTGTGAGGATCACAACAAACTGTGGAAAATTCTTAAAGAGACAGGAAACCAGATTACCTTACCTGCTTCCTTAGAAACCTATATACATGTCAAGAAGCAACAGTTAGAACCAATATGGAATAATGGACTGCTTCAAAATTGGGAAAGGAGTACTTCAAAGTTGTATATTGTCACCCTAATTATTTAATGTATATGTAGAGCACATCATGTGAAATGTCAGGCTGCATGAAGCATAAGTGGCTGTCGGGAGAAATATCAAACTCAGATATGTAGATGATACCACTCCAGTGGCAGAAAGTGAAGAGGAACTGAAGATCTTCTTGAAAGTGAAAGAGGAGAGTGAAAAAGCTGACTTAAAACTCAACATTCAAAAAAACAAAGATCATGGCATCCAGTCCCACCACTTCATGGCCAATAGATGGGGAAACAATGGAAACAGTGACAGACTTTCTTTTCCTGGGCTCCAAAATCACTGCAGATGATGACCGCAGCTGTGACTTTAAGACTCTTGCTGCTTGGAAGAAAAGCTGTGACCAAACTAGACAGCTTATTAAAAAGCAGAGACATTACTTTGCAACAAAGGCCCGTCTCATCAAAGCTATGGTTTTTTTCAGTAGTCATGTATGGATGTGAGAGTTGGATCATAAAGAAAGCTGAGCACCAAAGAATTGATGCTTTTGAACTGTGGTATTGTTGAAGACTCTAGAGAATCGTTTGGAATGCAGGAGATCAAGCTAGTCAATCCTAAAGGAAATCAGTCCTGAATATTCATTGGAAGGACTGATGCTGAAGCTGAAAGTCCAATACTTTGGTCACCTGATGTGAAGAACTGACTCATTGGAAAAGATGATGCTGGGAAAGACTGAGGGCAGGAAGAGAAGGGGATGACAGAGGATGAGTTGCCTAGATGGCATGAATGGCTCAATGGACATCATTTTGAGAAAGTTCTGGTAGTTGGTGATGGACAGAGAAGACTGGCAGGCTGCAATTCATGGGGTTGCAAAGAGTCAGACAGGACTGAGAGACTGAACTGATTGAAAGTCCTCAGTGACCATGGAAGCATGCAGACACAGTCTCTACATTCTGCCTGTAGCCTCTACAAATTGCTAGAGCATCCCCAGCAGGAGCTAATACACATGTCTGGAACCTGGCTTTTGCAGCTGACATTCAGGGGACACACCCCTGGATCACTAGGCTCTAATAACCTATGTTTGCTTCTGCCGCATAACTACAGCACACGGAGAAATAGTTTTTAACCAGCAATCTTTCCCCACCCTACCCCTAGGGTCTCATTACAGAGAGAACAGACTTATCTCTTAATCTTCACAAGAAAGAGGTCTATTTGCATAATTTAAAACTGCTGCCTGCATGTACTGGCTTCCAGTCAAGCTGCATCTACATGAAGACCAAGATCTTCTACGTGAAGATCAATATCTTCTCTGTAGGGACAATGACAAAGCTTAATATGACCTTGAATCTTGGGAGCCACTAAGCAAAGAAGATGGCTTTAACAAACAAAAAGGTTTGTTTTTTAAAATTATAGTCTTCTAAGCCACTAAGCAAAGAAGATGGCTTTAACAAACAAAAAGGTTTGTTTTTTAAAATTATAGTCTTCTAAGCCACTAAAGCAAAGAAGATGGCTTTAACAAACAAAAAGGTTTGTTTTTTTTAATTATAGTCTTGGGGGTCTTCCCTGGTCCTTCAGTGGTAAGGAATCCAGCTACCAGAGACATGGGTTAGACTCTGATCCAGGAAGATCCCACATCACAATTAAGCCTGTGTACCCCATCTATTGAAGCCCACATTCCCTAAAGACTGTGCTCTGCAGTAACAGAAGCTGCTGCAAAGAGAAGCCCACACTCTCAAGCAGCCTGACAATAGCACCTGCTCACCACAAGTAGAGAAATGCCCATGTAGCAATCAAGACCAGCACAAACAAAAAAATGATAGTCTTGGCAACTTCCTAGCAATCCAGTGATTAGGACATGGTGCTCTCACTCTCAGGGACCAGGGTTCGATACCTGACGGGGAACTAAGATCCCCAAAAGCTGTAAGGCATGGCTAAGAAAGAAACAAAATGATAGTCTCCTCAAAAAAAGGTTTTGGGAAAACTAGACAGCCACAGGCAAAAAAAAAAAAAAAATGAAACTAGGCTACCATCCTACACCATCCACAAAAATTAACTCAAAATGGATGACCACTTGAACATAAGACCCTGAAATTATAGACTCATTGAAGAAAAAAAGAAGAGTAAAGTCCTTGATGTTAGTTTTGGCACCTTTTTTTTTTTTTTTTTTTTGATTTGGCAATAAAAGCTAAGGCAGTAAAAGCAAATGAGACTACAGATGAGACTGCTGCTAAGTCACCTCAGTCGTGTCCAACTCTGTGCGACCTCAGAGACGGCAGTCCACCAGGCTCCCCCATCCTTCTCCAGGCAAGAACACTGGAGTGGGTTGCCATTTCCTTCTCCAATGCATGAAAGTGGAAAGTGAAAATTGAAAGTGAAGTGGCTCAGTCGTGTCTGACTCCTAGTGACCCCATGGACTGCAGCCTACCAGGCTCCTCCGTCCATGGGATTTTCCAGGCAAGAGTACTGGAGTGGGGTGCCATCACCTTCTCCAACAAATGAGACTACATCTGTCTAAAAGGCAAGCTTCAGTACCTTAAAAGAAATCATCAAAATATGAAAAGTCAATATAACCAATAGGCAGAAATATTTGTAAATCATATCAGATAAGGGGTTACCACATAAAATATATAAGCAACTCATTAGCAAAAAAGCAAAACAATACAATAAAAAATTGACAGGAAAACTGAACATATATTTTGCCAATGAAGGTATAAAAATGACCAACAGGTACATGAAAAGGTAGTCGACATCACTAATCATCAGGGGAATGTAAATCAAAACCACAATGAAATATGATTCCTCAACTCTAAGAGTAGTTATTATCAAAAGGACAAGAAACAGTAATTATTTTTAGGGATATTAAGAAAGGGAAACCTTGGGAATTGATGCAAATTTCAATTACTTCATCTACTATGGGAAATAGTTATGGAAGCTTTTTAAAACTCAAAGAATTACTGTATGATCAAGAAATCCAACTTCTGGGTATTTATCCAAAGGAAAGTAAAACAGGATATTAAGACATGTCTGATGCCCCATGTTCTTTGCAGCATTATTCACAATAGCCAACCTACAGAAAAAATCTAAGTGTCCATCAATAGATGAATGAAATATATATATATATATATATAAAGTAATACAATGGAATACTAGTCAGCCATGAGAAAGAAGGAAATTCTGACAATTATGACCACAGGAATGAACCTTGAAAGTATTATGCTAAATAAAATAAGTCAGATTAAAAAAAGGAACAATTGCATGGTATTGCTTATATTTAGAATCTTAAAAAATAAAGAAATTGTCAATTCATAGAAAAAAGGAGTAGAAAAGTAGTTTATCAAGGGAATGATTTCAGTGAGCCCAGACTCTTTGCATCTTCCCATACATGGACAAGCACTAAATTTATTAACTCGGTATATCTGGTTTTCTGTGATAAATTATAACCTTCTGATGTTCAGACTACCTGCCCTTTGTATGTATTCTAGGGCTCCCCACCCTCAGCTCCTCAGAGCAGGGTTACTTGAGATGAGACACTGCCTCTCACACTTGAAGTCCTAAAAATTACCACTGAATAAAACATAACTCAACCTTTATGTTGTGCATATTTTTTTAAGTGGACATCTATCAATGGATGAATGTAGTAGAAGTATGTATACAATGGATATTATTAAGCCATGAGAAAGAAGGAATTCCTGCCATTTATGTTAACATGTATGAACCTTGAAGGGTACTATGCTATGTGAAATAAACGAGAAAGAAAAAAGAGAAATATGAGGAAGGCAACGGCACCCCACTCCAGTACTCTTGCCTGGAAAATCCCATGGATGGAGTGGCCTGGTGCGCTGCAGTCCATGCGGTCACTAAGAGTCGGACACAACTAAGCAACTTCACTTTCACTTTTTACTTTCATGCATTAGAGAAGAAAATGGCAACCCACTCCAGTGTTCTTGCCTGGAGAATCCCAGGGACGGGGGAGTCTGGTGGGCTGCCATCTATGGGGTTGCACAGAGTTGGACACAACTGAAGCGACTTAGCAGTAGCAGCAGCATTGTTTATATTTAGAATCTAAAAAAAAAAAAAATCCATAGAAACAAAGAGTATAAAAATGGTTTCCAGGGGCTGGCAGGTAGAAGAAACAAGGAGAGGCTGATAAAAGGGTACACATTTTCAAGTGTAAGAGAAATAAGTTTAGTGGAGGGTATAGTCAATAGGATCACAAAGAGTTGATATGACTGAAGCAACTTACCACACACATACCAAGGGTATAATACAAAAGGCAGTGAATATAATAACACTGTATCATATAATTGAAATTTTCTAACAGAGTAAACTGTAAATGCTTTCACCAGACAACAAAAATTGTGTGGAATAGATTAATTAACTAGATGGAGTGAAATTCTTTTACAGTGGACACACAGAGTAAATCATCTCAATGTACATTTTTAATATGTAATAAGTTTTCATTACATCTCAATAAAGCTAAAATTTAAAAAAAAATTCATAAGGATGGATCTCCAGTTAAATAGGATTAGTGTCTTTATATGAAGGAGAAGATATCTCACTCTCCCTTGCTCTCTCTCTTTCTCTATCTACCATTGGGGACATTGCAAGAAGGCAGCTACCTGCAAGCTAGGAAGAGAACCCTTATCAGGAACCAAATCACCTGAAACTTTGATTAGGACATTTCAGTCTCAAGAATTGTGAGAAAATAAATTTCTGTTGTTTAAACCACCTCACCCATGGTATTTTGTTATGGCAGCCCTAGCACACTAAGACATCACACACACCATTCCCGATTTAGTAGAGATACTTGGAACATACTCTATACCGATATTTTACCGCTCCTTATAACCTACTAGAAACTACACCTTAGCCAAGTGGAATTCACCCCCTAATGCTCGCATCCCTTGTGTATCCCTTCTAAATCTCAAATGAACAAATCAGTTAACAAAACACCATCTATTTGCATATATGTTAGATTCTCAAACTATTATTGTAGTGCAATTTTGTTAATATAAACAAGCAAGAATGTGCTGGAGTGTAACTATTTCATAAACTGGATAACTTAATTGATCTGTTCTGCTTTAGTAAGACTGCAACAAAACATGATATGGTGGTGTTCAGGGTAAAAGCAATTTGAACACCAAATCTTTCATCTTAATAAAGGCAAGCAACATGAAATATCCATTAGGGAATTGTGTATTCCTCATGGAAAAATAAGTCAATGTGAATTGGGCAACAGGTTTCTATTGATTAAATAACACATGTATGTACCTACTAACTGATAAAGTTAATAAGTAAAAGCATAGTCCAACCAAAAGACAAGACAACCACTTCTAATTTGCAATTCAGTTTCAGTTTGATGGAACTCAGTGTTTCTTTTAATGCATAAAAAGCACTTCTGACTCTGAAAAAGGACTTTAAATAATCAGTATGTTGTAAAAATCCAGACAGACTGCAATACTAAGCAAGGAATACACTTATTCTTTGCATTTCTAAATCAAAAGACATTGTAAAAGTTCTATTCAACATTATTTCATAATAATAGAGAACTGGCAGCTAGTTATTGAGAGGGAATATATGATGATATCTAGCCTCATATTAGTCTAAAACATTAATAATAACAGGATGGCCAGTTACAGCTCTTGGCCTCACCCTACCAAATCAGATAGCTAGCAAAATATATTATTTTACTGTGTTTTTATATATTTATGACTAATATGCATTATGGTACCATGGATTTTGCTAGGCAACCTATACTGCCTCTCTTAAAACACATCACTGAAAAGAGGTTAGATGAGACTTGGGTCAAAGGAAGACTATACAAATATTTATGTAGAAAATCTGTGGATTTATTTTACTTACAGACCTTGCTTATATACAAGTGGGTTTTTAGCACAAAACAGAATTTCAATTCATCAGTTATATCCCTTTATTATAACAAAATCTATATGACTTAAGGTTTTTAGTCTTCCAGTCTCATACCTGGAAAAATACTGACATTCACAGATTCCCAATCAAATTTTGGGATGATAGCTTATTCATAAATCAACTTATAAATCTTGGGATTTTTTCAAAACAAAATTAATATTACACATGGTAGTAGTATGCTTTCTCAGACTATTAAACTTGTTTAACTCATGTTATATATGAAAGTGAAAGTCGTTCAGTCATGTCCAACTCTGCGACCTCATGGACTATACAATCCATAGAATTCTCCAGGCCAGAATAAAACTTGTGTGGGTAGCCTTTCTCTTCTCCAGGGCATCTTCCCAACCTAGGTATCAAACCCAGGTCTTCTGCATTGCAGGCAGATTCTTTACCAGTTGAACTGCAAGGGAAGCCCCAAAATACTGGAGTGGGTAGCCTTTCTCTTCTCCAGTGGATCTTCCTGACCCAGGAATCAAACAGGGGTCTCCCACACTGCAAGCAGATTCTTTACCAACTGAGCTATCAGGGAAGCCCCATGCTATATATAAAGTATGTAATTTATGGTTATCATGAATCTCAAGACAATAATCAGTATTTACTCATTCATTACAACAAAAATATTACGCCCATTATCACATTTATTTCTACAGATGAACAACAAAAAAAAAAACCCTCAGTGGGATATGTGAGATTCAAGCTCCCATTTTACATTAGGCAAAAAAAAAAAAATAAAAGAGAGAGAGAGAGAGAAACATTTATCACAACAAACTGTGGAAAATTTTTAACAAAATGGGAGTACCAGGCTACCTTCTGGTCTACTGAGATCCCTATATGTGGGTAAAGAAGCAACAGTCAGCATCCGATATGGAATAACTGACTAGTTTAAAATTGGGAAAGAAGTATGACAAGGCTGTATATTGTCACCCTGCTTATTTAACTTCTATGCAGAGTACGTCACACAGGATACTGGGGTGGATGAATTAAAAGCTGGAATCCAGATTGCTGGGAGAAATATCAACAGTCTCAGATATGCAGATGACATTGTCTAATGGCAGAAAAGGAAGAGGAACTGAAGAGCCTCTTGATGAGGGTGAAAGAGGAGAGTGAAAAAGCTGGCTTAAAACTCAACATTCAAAAAACTGAAGATCATGGCATCTGGTCCCATCACATGGCAACTAGATGGGGGAAAAAAAGGAAGCAGTGACATATTTTATTTTCTTGGCCTCCAAAACAACTCTGGATAGTGACAGTAGCCTTGACATTAAAAGATGCTTGCTCCTTGGAAGGAAAGCTATGACAAACTTGGACAACCTATTCAAAAGCAGAGACATCATTTTGCCGATGAAGGTCCATATATCCAAAGTTATGATTTTTCCAGTAGTCATGTATAGATGTTGAGAGTTGGACTACGAAAAAAGGTTGCATGCCATAGTATTGATGCCTTTGAATTGTGGTGCTGGAGAAGACTCTTTAGAGTCCCTTAGACTGTAAGATCAAACCAGTCAATCCTAAAATAACTCAACCTTGAATACTTATTGGAATAATTGGTAATGAAGCTGAAGGTCTAATACTTTGGCCACCTGATATGCAGAGCCAACTTATTGGGAAAGACCCTGATGGGGAAGACTCAAGGCAAAAGGAGAAGGGGGCAGCAGAGGATAAGATGGTTAGATAGCATCACTGACTCAGTGGAAATAAATTTGAGCAAACTCCATAGTGGAAAACAAGAGTAGCTTGATTGCTGCAGTCCAGGGGGCTACAAAGAGTTGGATACAACTTAGCGACTGAAAAACAACAAAAAGAAGATTTATTACCTCTTCCAAGATCACAAATCTATTCAAAATTTATACAGTTTAAATGCACAGTAGGCAGCACTTATTATATGCTAAGTATTATTAAAGAGCGTTCCTGGTATTTAAATAATTTAATCATCACTTTCCAATTTGGATTTAATATATTTATTAAATTGATTCTTATGTTTCCCTCTCAAATACAACTGTGGTTTGCTCTGCCTGATTAAAACTAGTCAAAAACACAATCCTGAGATGTTCTAAAGATGTTGATGAATAGCAATAATGGGGAGAAGTTAAGTGCATAAAAAATCACATTTTGGAAAATTTCCACTCTTTTTTTATGACATGTGTTTCTGGATCACTTTAGTATGGAATATTCATCTCATATAAATTCTTGTCCCAGAGCCCCCATTACCTGTTTAGTTTATTTTACTGTTTGTTTAGACAATCAGAAGAAAACACACACATACAACATAGGTGAATCTATGAAAGTGTCAAAGGAATAGATTTTACCTAGATTTCAGAGAATAACACTCTATTCATCTGTTCAGCTTTCATGAAAGGAAGCTGATTTTAATATCATTAAAATAAACTGCAGAGCAGGATGGAGGACAGGCTCCCTGGTGGTATGGAGAACAGCTTGAGATGCATAAGATCTTGGGGATGATAGCAAGGAGAGTGCCACGGCTGGCAGAGTTAAAACTGTGAGACACATGCCTACAAATGTATGTCTATTGTTTCTTTCCCTTCTACTTAGCAAGATGTCTTCTATCAAAACTTCTTATAGGGAGAAAAAGAGCATTAGAAATTAAAAGATGTTTAGAACAGGACTTTTGTATCACCAAGCTAAAATACATTATTCATTTACTTAAAGAATATTTAGATTTGAAATACAGTGAAATATCATGGTTAGGTGTGAAAGCTTTGGTGTCAAAAGGCCTAGATTTGACCTTTGGTTCAACCACAAACTAATTGTGTCATCTTGGGGTCCAGATACTTAATTTTTGCCTCAAGTTTTAATTTACTGGTTTAGTCACTAAGTCATGCTTGACTCTTGCAACCCCATGGACTGTAGCCTGCTAGGCTCCTCTGTCCATGGGATTCTCCTGGCAAGAATACTGGAGTGGGTTGCCATTTCCTTCCCCAGGGGAATCTTCCCAACCCAGGAATCAAACCCAGGTCTCCTGCATTGCAGGCAGATTCTTTACCGACGGAGCTATGAGGGAAGGCCCCTAACTTGCAAAGTTGTGACAGTAATATCAGATATCTAATTAAATTATTTTAAAGATTAAATAAAATAATTCATATAAGGACCTTAAAATACTCTCTGGCATATAGCAGGTCCCTCTATAAGTTAACTATTTTCATTGCTGCTACTGGTAATAATAATGTTATTTTTAACAGCAATCTCATTGCTGGGCATACACACTGAGGAAACCAGAATTGAAAGAGACACATGTACCCCAATGTTCATTGCAGCATTGTTTATAATAGCCAGGACATGGAAACAACCTAGATGTCCATCAGCAGATGAATGGATAAGAAAGCTGTGGTACATATACACAATGGAGTATTACTCAGCCCTTAAAAAGAATAAATTTGAATCAGTTCTAATGAGATGGATGAAACTGAAGCTGATTATACAGAGTGAAGTAAGCCAGAAAGAAAAACCAATACAGTATACTGACATATATATATGGAATTTAGAAAGATAGTAATGATGACTCTGTATGTGAGACAACAAAAGAGACACAGATGTATAGAACGGACTTTTGGCCTCTGAGGGAGAAGGAGAGGGTGGGATGATTTGGGAGAATGGCATTGATACATGTATACTATCATGTAAGAAACGAAGCACCAGTTTATGTTTGATACAGGATACAGAATGCTTGGGACTGGTGCATGGGGATGATCCAGAGAGACGATATGGGGTGAGAGGTGGGAGGGGGTTTTCAGGATTGGGAGCTCATGTACACCTGTGGCTGATTCATGTCAATGTATGGCAAAACCAATACAGTATTGTAAAGTGGAATAAAGTAAAAATAAAATTAAAAATAAATAAATATACATTGTGTTCTAGATGCTAAGGTGATAGTTTTGAACAGAGATCTATACCAACTGCAACTGTGAAAATACTCTCCACTGTTACTGATGGGATATTCTAATGAGAAACAATACCATATTCTGAAATGACATAGGATAATAATCTCCAGGTGACTTTGCATCAAACCCATTTGCTGAGTTCAGCTACCAAGGTAAATGGTAGGGTGTCAAAGTGGACCTCTCATCAGCATTTCTATTGCCATAGGCCTAAGGGACCACAGAGGTGAGCAATATAGGGTTCCTGGAAGGCTTGGGCATCATGAATAGGTCCCTAGTTTCTGATTCAATCTCTTTAAAGAGCAAGAACTTCTTTAGAAGGTATATGTGTGAATGTTAGAGTCAGAAAGGCCTGAGTTCTCCCTGTGGCTTTATCTTACAATAAGTGTGTGAACTGGAGCAAATTATTAAACTTCTATGAGACATAGACACAGAGTGGAGATGACACAATGTACAAGCTAGGCAGATAACAACTAAAAAGGATGATGTATATTAGACATAGTAGCTTACAGGTTATTAGACTTTAGCAAGTTAGCTATTCTTATATTATCATATCTAAACTTTAAATTGGAAAATCAAGCATAAATTAATCTTTTTTTAAAAAAGCTAACTTTTGTATATGTGTACATATGTATGTATTTTCATATTTAGGTAAAAGCCCTGGGTGTATGTTCCCAGAGATAATGAGTAAAACAAAACCCTTTTTACTTGAGAAGACCTTTAAATCTGTAAGGTAGACCAGAGAAGATTCTTAAGTCCTCTTGTTGAATTAACAGACCATCTTTCCCAGCTTTTAGATCCCTTTTCTTAACATAGTCCACAACCCATATATTTACACTGACCCTTCTACATCATGGGGCTTCCCAGGTGGGACTAGTGGTGCTAGTTGTCCCAGGGATATAGAACCTTCTTTCAGTGAAAGATACACAAGAGACATGGGTTCAATCCCTGGGTCAGGAAGATCCTCTGGAGGAGGGCATGGCAACCCACTCCTATATTCTTGCCTGGAGAATCCCATGAACAGAGGAGCCTGGAGGGCTACAGTCCACAGGGTCGCAAAGAATCTGACGGGACTGAAGTGACTGACTGCACACACACTGTGAAGTATAAACAAACTGGTTATTCTGAAACTGGGTTCATCTCGTTCCCATTTCTTTTCAGCTCACTCCCAGGCACTTAATGCTATTAGGCAAAAGTATGCGGTGGATGGCATTGCACCTGGTATGGCGGGTGCTCTCAGGTGGAGAAGCAGATGTATAATGGGCCTATTTGAAAATGCTACATTAGAGACATGGCTCTACAAACAAAATTAGTGAGATGATGCTGAGGCCTGTGCTTCCTTCTGTTTCTTTCTAATTCATCATCCAGAAAAAGGAATTGTCAGGTAAACCATGGAGGAGCACAATTAAGGTGGAAGGCAAAGTGAAGGAGTTTTGTAGCAGCTGGCACGCCTTGAAATTGCAGAGGGAGAGAGAATGCAAACTAAGGTAATCGGCTCATATGTCCGCGCAGAGTGAGTCATTTAGTCAGCGTATGGAACGTTTCAGGTTGTCCCAGGGATATAGACAAGGAACTAAATATTGACTCAGCAAGAGCTCAAATGAGAGGTCTAATTAAATCAAATAGTACAAAGGGGAGGCTTGTTTCATAGACTCGAGTAATTGCTTAAAACTCAAAAGAGACCAAGTAAAGGTCAGAAAGGTATCCTAACAACCAGCAGATATATATAGTGAGACATAGGGAAGACAGGAGCATACCAGTGAGCATAAGTTCAAAGGCTATTGTTGGCTCTTTTGTGGAAAATGATTGGATGCTGTCATCGCCATAAGTATTACCATTAGAGCCATCTTTTAAGCAAAGTCTGGCACCAACACATGCATCAGCATATGAGTTTTAATTTTACTTTAATGACTGGCTATGTGCAGAAATGTCTTAGGATAACGCTCTTGCCTTCAAAGAACGTGATGAAGAGCTAGTGAAGGAGAGGTGTAGTACTCTGAGTTCTAAAAGTTTTGTGTTCAAGTTCCACTCCAGAAAGGAGAGTATGTAAAGGACCATGGGGGCTTGTAAGGTAGTGCTACTGGAAAAGAACCAACAGCCAAAGAAGAAATAAGACATGCGAGTTTGATCCCTGGGTCAGGAAGATCCCCTGGAGAAGGGAATGGCTACCAGCTCCAGTATTCTCACCTTAAAACCCCATGGACAGAGGAGCCTGGTGGGCTACAGTCCATAGGGTTGCCAAGAGTTGGACACGACTAAGCCACACACAAGACTAAGCACACACACACACACACACACACACACACACACATACACAAAAGACCATGAGGGGATTCTCGTGTCCTCATTGTTAGCTATTTCAGAATACAGTGTTGGAAATATGGTATAGCATGTGTTTAAACAGGCACACAGATGAAGGATTCTAATTTTTAGCTCTGAAACCTGAAAGCTACCATCACTGGACACTGGGGGTGGCAGAGCACCCTCCCCCAAATCAGAGGATGGAGGTAGAGAAGTTTAATTAGTTTCTTAGCTTCTCATTTCTAAAATGAAGGTAACAGTGGGACTGTCCTCAGAGCATTGCTTATATATAAAATAATTAATTTATGTAAGGGAATTTAAAATATCTGGTCATCATTGAGAGCTTGATAAATGTTAATTATCATTGATATTATCATTATTCTTCTTATAATTAGCACAGAAGTGAAGAATAAGAACCTTGTCCTAAAAAAGTTCCCCATCTGCTGAAAGTTTAAAACGAAGCCCTTGACTCTGCTCAGTTTCCCATTCAGTGTTGCCCTCCAGGGAAAATTACTATTAATATTACATATAAGTGCTTGAGAATCAGCATATGAAGTCCTTCAGACTATGCAAATCAGAGTGTTTTCTTTGCTACCAATATTAGTCATTTATTGCTTAAAAGAAGCATTTGTTTATTAATTTAGTGCTGTTCTTAAGCATTTCTATATCATATTGACCTGTTGTCCTCTGCTCCGCACCTTCAAATCCTACGCTATCAGAGATGTTAGTTTTGCCAAAATGATTCCCCAGAATTTTGGGGTGGCTTAAGTTCAACAAAGGTCCGTCTAGTCAAGGCTATGGTTTTTCCCATAGTTATGTATGGATGAGAGAGTAGAACTGTGAAGAAGTCTAAGCACCAAAGAATTGACGCTTTTGAACTGTGGTGTTGGAGAAGATTCTTGAGAGTCCCTTGGACTGCAAGGAGATCCAACCAGTCCATTCTGAAGGAGATCAGCCCTGGGAAGAAATTGGAAGGAATGATGCTAAAGCTGAAACTCCAGTACTTTGGCCACCTCGTGTGAAGAGTTGACTCATTGGAAATGACTCTGATGCTGGGAGGGATTGGGGGCAGGAGGAGAAGAGGATGACAGAGGGTGAGATGGCTGGATGGCATCACTCACTTAATGGACATGAGTCTGAGTAAACTCCAGGAGTTAAGAGTTGACTCATTGGAAATGACTCTGATGCTGGGAGGGATTGGGGGCAGGAGGAGAAGAGGATGACAGAGGGTGAGATGGCTGGATGGCATCACTCACTTAATGGACATGAGTCTGAGTAAACTCCAGGAGTTGGTGATGGACAGGGAGGCCTGGCGTGCTGTGATTCATGGGGTCGCAAAAAGTCGAACATGACTGAGAGACTGAACTGAACTACTAACAATTATTGATTTACTATTAGTATTAATATTATTCAGACTTTAGTAATCAAAAGGGGAAACTGTGGGGTTGGATTGATTTTGCACACATATACACAAACACAGGAACTTTTTATTTTCTGAATATAACTATTATTACTTCATAATCTACAACAATAAGCACAAATTCAGCATGAGATGAGTCAGACTTAAATGATTGCTTCCACAAATGCCATCCACACTGCCTTGTGTGGTTTTTGTTTTTTTATATTTTTTTCCACATCTCTGTCAGTTTTGTCTTTGTCTGTCTCTTTCTGCCCATGCCTTTTTGGGTTTTGACACCAATACTTTGTTGCCCTAGAATCTTTTGCTCCTTGAACTTTTCTCCCCATTCTCCCTGCCTTTTTTTTTCCCCTCACTTTTCTCTCCTTGGGTTGCACATGAACTCAGGATGAACTGAACATCAGGATGTTTGCATCAATTCTGTTCTTTTCCTTCAGCTGCTCTTTGTCTAATAGGGAATTTGGCACCATCCTGGAGCTGTCAAATCCATCATGTGCACTTTCAAGTCCCCTCTTCCCACCTCTTTGAAGTTCTGTGTTTCAGGTTGTTTAGCACAAAAGAGAATAATGAATTCCCTCTCTTCTTCTCTAAGGAGTGTTAACAATTAACAAGCTATTTTTTTCCCCTAAATCAGAAATAGTCTTTTCCATTAAGTTTTATATTCTTCAAATATTTACCTTTTTAATAATGTCTAACTATCTGACATACAGTAAGAACATGGAAATAATTATGAGAAGTAAATTTTACAATAAAGACTCTCACATCACATTTATATTTTTCTTTCTTTTCCCACTGTATTTCTTTGCCTGTTGCCTCCTGTTAGCTTCTCATGTTAAAGGTAAAGATGAAAAGTGTGTTCTGATTAGGCTTTTGAAAGAACATGGGATCATTAAATTATTATTTTTTATAAATAATGCTCTGTTGTAGTCAATGTTTTCTACATCTTTCAATTAAAATTATTCTTTATCTCTTGACAGCCACAGCAACTATCCCAGCTGAGTATTCAAAGAGCACCTCCTGGCATTCTGGCACTGACCCCACTGGGATGCTGAAGAGCTTACTTTCAGTAGTGATGGAGTAAAGAACATAAGTTGGATTCTAGTCCTGACTCTCTTGTTAGATACCATCATGCACTGCAACAAGTCATTGATAGTTCTTGACCTATTTCATAGTTTGTAAAATTGATTTGAATTGGGTACTTATAACATGAATAGATTATTTCTAAGATTCCTTCAAGTGCTATTATACATATCTGGATGCATTTGGAATGCGCAAACCAAGAAATATACAACCAAGAAAATGTAACTCATTCTGAAATCAGCTCACCTAATCACCAAGAGAATTTCATAGTCCACGTTACTACAATGCAAGGGGAAAAGAAAAAGAAAGAGAAAACAACAACCCCATATCCTTTTTAGTTTTTAAAATATATTCTTTTGGGAGTCTGGGATTGACAGGTTATACTGTGCTGTGCTAAGTTGCCTCATTTATGTTGGACTCTTTGTGATCCCATGGACAGGAGCCCACCAGGCTCCTCTATCCATGGGATTCTCCAGGCAAGAATATTGGAGTGGGCTGTCATGCCCTCCTCCCAGGGATCATCCCAACTCAGGGATCGAACCCATGCTTCCTGTGCATTGTAGGCAAATTCCTTACTGAGGAAGACCTTGACATGTAAAACTGGTATATTTAAGATGGATAACCAATAAGGACCTACTGTATAATGCAGGGAATATGGCTCAATATTCTGTAATAACCTAAATGGGAAAATAATTTTTAAAAATAGTTACATATATTTGTATATGTATGACTGAAAAATTAAAAAAAAAATTTTGAGTTACTGATGGTTGTGGTTTAATCACTAAGATGTGTTCGACTCTTGCGACCCCATGGACTATAGCCTGCCTGGCTCCTCTGTCCATGGAATTCTCCAGGCAAGAATACGGGAGTGGGTTGCCATTTATTTCTCCAGGGCATCTTCCTGACCCAGGAATTGAATCCAGGTCTTCTGCATTGCAGACAGATTCTTTCCTGACTGAGCTACGAAGGAAATCCACCAATAAATTTAACTCTCAGGAATTTGGGGAGTTTGCAGTTTGTTTTTAATGCTAAATAGGCAAATGAAAATAATAGATCTTAGGAGGCTTCCCCTTAGGTCTCAGACTTAGTAACTAAACCACCAAATCTATTGGCAGTGTCTTCTTCCTTCTCTTTACTTTTTTCTCCTTGCCTTTCTCCTTATACCTCTCTGCTTCTTCATTTCTTTCGTCTCTCCTCATTCCACTTCATACATCTCCTAGTCCTTTTTTAAAATCTGTAAATCCTTCAGTTGGTTTTCCAGATCTCTTCATTTTTCCAATTTTCTTGATGACTACCAAAGACTGCAGTGGGTTCAGAAAGCTCCTTCACTAATTCCCTTAATGTCTTAACATGGTAAGCACATTAACCTAGTAAGTCATTCTGAATGTACTTCATTGCCAGGGTTCTGTAGGCCCTAGTGCTCTTTTGGTCAACAGATGTATTGTTGCTCTTCCTTACCGTTCCTAGTTGAATGCACACTGTCCCTTGATTTCAGCTAAAGTTAAATTGCTATTGTTTGGCAAATTTTTCCATCTTGCTGACCTTTCTCCCCTGACTGATTAGTTTTATTATTTATCCAATTTTTAAAACTGTGTCTTTGGCACACCTGCCTCTGGGCAGAGAGCAGAATTAAACACATTAAGGAAAATGCACAAAACATGGTAATTATGTAATTAATCAGTTCTAGGTAATATAACAAATTGCTAGCCTAGAAGCATAACATTGAGAGAAAGGGTAATTTTAAGAATCTAAAACCATTTTAATTATTAGACTTTTTCTTTTGAATTTTACATACATATATATACATATATATGTGTGCTAGGATATGAAGGTGAAGGAAAAAAAGTTGAAATTTTAAGTCTCCTGTGTTCTAAAACCCCAGAGGCAGGCCATACCTCATGGAAAATAGCCTGCCCCTTATCTGATGACTCATAGCCTCCTGATCCCTGAAGCAGCCCCTCTATAATTATGGTGGTATGTTTCTATTAAACTTTAACTGATGACTTATAGCCTAGTTTCCTGGCAAGGGACCCCCAGGTGATGTATTTTCTGTTAAAACTTTTCTGGGTGGCTGTTCTGACCAACCGGTTCAGGGTGGTCAGCCAGCCGTGTCAGCCCGATAACTTACAGACCTATCCCCTTAAAGGTCAAGCCTTGTCCACCAATCAAACGACCTCACCCCACCTGTACCTGCCTATGGCCCCCAATCACATTGTCCTAACCCTATTCCCGCCTGCTTGTGATTTTTCTGTATAAAAATTCTTCTCAACCAGTGTTCTGGGTTCGATCCTCTTTGGAGGAGACCGAACCCCAGCGCGCTGGTTTGAATAAAGTCCTCTTGCTGTTGCATCGAATCTGATTCTTGGTGTCTGGAGACGACGTGCCTGGGAAAAAGACCGTAAGGTCTTACAAAGGTATTTATTTCTTCATAGCAAGACTCCTTTCACAAAGTAAAACAGCTTCCCCACTTGGCACCATGCTTGAGAACATGAGAGAAACAACTGATGGGGGATTTATTGGAATGCCCTTAGGTAACATAAGTATATTTTAATCTTCTTAGAATTATATTTATAATATATTCCTAATTAGTACATTAATAAGTCAAAGAAGCTATAGAAAATGATCTACAACCGTACATTTATTTTTTATTTTTTTTTTTTACCTTTTAGATTTTTATTAGTAGTTCTCTCTGAAGAATCAAAATAGTTAGCAAATTACTTTAGATTCATCAAGACTGTATATCCTTTGTATTTAGATCTTTAATGATGTACAACATAATACAAAACCAACCAAAGAGACTGATTTCTATGACTAGGTGTTATTCGTTGTGTCGTCCTAGAGCACAGGCTGGAGGGAGAGGCTGTTCTCCAAGAACTGAGGTGGAGTTAGTGCTGGGAATGATCTACAACTGTACATTTAATTACATGGTTTCACTGTGTTTTGCTTTTTTTTTTTTCTTTTTCAATTAAGCTTTTATATACTCTCTCTTTTTTGTGAGAGAGGATAGCCACTGGAAAGCCACACTGGCTTCATTTTCATGTGACTGAAGGATAAAATGAAGCTGTCAGTTTCCATAATCCACATAATGTTCTGAAGCTCAGCTCTGGCAGAAAAATGTCTAGCATACATCAGGTAGTATATCTGCTTACTACCTCAAACACTGCTGGAAAACCTAGCATAAGTTACCATCTTTTCTCTCTCACTGAAGACTCAGTATTCAGTCCACTATGGCCTAAGTTTTGCTTTAGTCTTATTACATCTGTTTTAGAAAAGAAACCTTATAAATGTGAAAGCCAGCATGAACTTTAAGGTTTAGTTAACTTGAATTTTCTATGTTCGTAGACATTGACTACTGCATCATCAAGCATTGAAAAACATTCATGGACTTTAAAAGAAAAATTATATTTAAAACAGGTAATTAGAAATCATATGAATATTGCTGTGATTTTGGTCATCACACAGGGTATGGTATATAATTGGTAGTTGTTACTTATTTCTGTTCTCTTGGCATGGAAACAAAACTCTGATTTAGTTGAAGGAAGCAATGTGTCTAGATTAAAACACACAGAAACAAACAAATTTTACAATTTGCAGTGTCCTTTGCAGTTCCACATAGCCATATAACTAAAGTTTTGCCAATAATATGTAAGTGAAGGCATTTGGAAGAGACTTAAAAAAAAAGATGTAAGGAATGTTTGCTTCTGTTTCTCTTCATTTTTATTGTCTGGAATATAAATGCCAGAGTTAGAGAAGGCATATTTTGATCCTGATAAAAATGAAAGCCAGAAGCCAAGTATAATAAAGTAGAAAGACATAAGTGCTCAATTCCCTGATGACTCTGAAATTAACATTTGAGACTGCCCATTCTGATTTTTTTTGTTGTTTTTTTAAATGGAGATAGTAAAATCTCAAATCCTTTAAACTGCCACAACCAAATCTCTGTATTTGATACAGGCACATCAGAATCATATATTGAGGAAAAACATTCTTTCTGGATCTTTGTCTCAGCTATGTTTGGTCTTACTCAGCATACTTTCACTGACTGATTTATCCTTCACACTTCTCTCCTCAGTTCCAGAACCATATGCCCAACTTCTCCTAGACTTTTCTCTTCTAATATCTCTTACTCACTTATGACTAAGTCACTTATGACTAAAGACTGAATGAACTGCCTTACCCTTCCTGGTCTGCTCTTTTTTCTATATATAGTTTTTGGCTAATGATGACACTTTTAACTAAGAAAATTATCAAATCTTAAAAGATTGGGGTAAATCTTAATTCTTCCCACTTCATCCTTGATAATCAATAGATCACTGATTCTAGTCATTTCTGCCTCAGAATTTTTCTTGCAAGAAAATTTCTTCACTCTCACTAATGTTGCCTTAATTCAAGTTCTCACTGTTAATGATCTTGAAGTATTTTTAAGAAATCTGAATAATCTTCTATCTTCCAGTTCCTCATCTTTCCATCTATCACCACCCTATCAGAATAAAGATGTAGCATACACACACACACCAAGCACACACACACAGGAATATCACTCATCAGTACAAAATAGTGAAATTCTGTCATTTGCAAAAACATGAATGGACCAGGAAGGGTATTATGCTTAGTGAAATAAGTCAGATAGAGAAGGCAAATATTCTATGCTATTACTTATGTGTAGAATTTAAAAAAAGAAAAGAAAAAGAAAGAATAAATATAGCATAAAGAAATAGACTTGTAAAGGCCAAACTAGAGGTTACCACTGGGGAGAGTGAAGGGGGTAGGAGCAAGATGGGGGTAAAGCATTAAGAGGTACAAACTACTGTGTATAAAATTAATAAAATTCAAGAAGTTTCCCAGAGTAATAGAAATAAAACCAAAAATAAGCAAATGGGACCTAATCAAGCGTAGTACAAGATTTTGTACAGCAAAGGAAATGATAAAAAAGACAACCTATGGAATGGGAGAAAATATTTGCAAATAATGAAACCAAAATTGTTTAATTTCCAAAATATACAAACAGCTCATACAACATAAAAACAAACAACCTAATCAAAAAGTTAGCAGAAGACCTAAAATACATTTCTCCAAAGAAGACACAAAGATAGACAGTAGGCACATGAAAAAATGCTCAATGTCACTAATTATTAGAGAAATACAAGTCAAAACTACAAGGTGCCTCCTGACACTGATTAGAATGATGCTTAATGACACTTTATTAAGAAGTCTACAAATACCAATGCTGGAGAGGATAGGGAGAAAAGGAAACTCTTCTACATTGTTGGGAATATAAACTGGTATAGTCACTATGGAAAACAGTCTGGAGGTTCTTCAGAAAACTAAAAAAAGAAGTATCTTATGATCCAGTAATCCTATTACCAGTAATCCATATACCTAGACAAAACTGAAACTCAAAACACATGCGACCCAATGTTCACTAAAGCACTATTTCATTGAGTCACTTAATTGTATAGAGTCAGTCAGTCAGTTCAGTTGCTCAGTTGTGTCCGACTCTTTGCGACCCCCATGAATTGCAGCACCCCAGGCCTCCCCGTCAATAACCAACTCCCAGAGTTCACCCAAACTCATATCCGTCGAGTCAGTGATGCCATCCAGCCGTCTCATCCTCTGTCATCCCCTTCTCCTCCTGCCCCCAATCCCTCCCAGCATCAGAGTCTTTTCCAATGAGGTACAAAATTATAAATCAACTATGCTTCAGTTGAAAAAATGCAAGAATTATTTTGCAGCTCGTGGAAATATAACCATTACTCTATAAAAACTTTAAGTAATCTACAAGAACATTGAACCAATATGTTATACACTTGAAATGAATATAATATTATAAATCAGCTATACTTTAATAGAAAATAAAAGGTTAGAGGTTATTTTTTAAAATAGTAGCTTCAAATAATACATGTATTTGTTTATATCCATCTCAAACTTCAGCTTTTTCAATTATTCCCAGTTGCCTACACAATAAAGTTAAAAAATGCTATTAGTAATCCTGAAACAGCCTCAGTTTCTTTTAAAGCTCCTCTTCTGTTTCCCATCCCTCATAACATATGCCAACAGTACCAAGTGCAATTGTTTCTAATCAGTTTAGATTGTTTGCTATTTCCACATAAAACCTCATCTTTCCCTATTTCTATCTTTATACTTCAGCTGTCCTATCTAAATCAAATCCTTGTCCTCTCCTTTTCTCATAAATATACAGCTGGTTTATTTTTTGCCTGTGTCTTTTGCTTTTTACCTATTAATGAAGGATCAAATTAGAGTGGAACTACTTTTTGGAGCTGTCTCTTGTTCACTTACCACATCAGTGGAATTAATTATTCCTTCACCTCTTACCACTTTCACTTTCACCTCTTACCATGTGCTTTTGTGTATTTAACCATCTTATGGTGTGTTACATCTTTGTATATTTAGGTATGCCTTATATTCCCAATAGTTCAGTTGGTAACGAATCTGCCTGCAATGCAGGAGACCCCGGTTCGATTCCTGGGTCGGAAGATCCGCTGAAAAAGTGATAGGCTACTCCAACTCCAGTATTCTTGGGCTTCCTTGTGGCTCAACTGGTAAAGAGTCTGTTTACAATGTGGGAGACCTGGGCTCAACCCCTGGGTTGGCAAGAGCTCCTGGGGAAGGGAAAAGGCTACCTACTCCAGTATTCTGGCCTAGAGAATTACATGGACTATAGTCCATGGGGTCACAAAGAATCGGACATGACTGAGCCACTTTTACTTTCACTATGTACTTTAATTTTTGCACGTTTGATCATCTTGAAGGAGGCATGATATATATTCATCTTTGCATCTCGTGATGTTCTCAGATGCCTGGTACCAAGAAGATGCTCAATTCATTGCTGGGGTTTTGGACAAACTACACTTTGGTGTCCTTAGAAATGAAACATGCAAGTTCAGGATAAATGCTTGAAATACACATAAGAATCATTAGAAAACAAATTTAATTAAATAGACTATTATGAGAATGACTTCAAATTCTTTATGTTATGAACTTTTTTTTTATCTTAAACTGTAATACTCCAGATCCAGAATACACTGTGTATTTACTCCAGTAATACACTTTTTAACCAAATATATTTGTTAAAAGTAGTGTTTCATAAACCTGATTTTGGAATGCAAACTTTGAAGGGTATAGTTTTGAATACCAAATTTCTGTAATTTTTAATGAGTTTCCCTGCTTTAGAGTCATGCTTATTACTTTTCGAAAGACCTCAAAGAAAAGCAATGACTTAGATTAGGACTGCTCAATTTAAAGAAGAAAGAAGACAAGATGAGAACTCAGGGTCATTGAGAAAATAAAGCAATTGGGCTTTGGCATACACAAATTAAAGGAATCTTAAAAGCTTTCCAGAACCTGCCTGCAAGCAGATGGCAGTAAAACATGTAAAAAGGTACATGACATGCTCCCTTTCTTCAGGTTTACTTTTTCTAATGGAAAATGTTGGGAGCAATGAAGATAAAATAGAATTGCATTTGCAATGCTATTCCTCATTTTATATAATGACTCAGCTTTTAAATTGTAAATCATGATTCTAAATGACTCATGCTTAATCTATCTTAAAATATACAAAGTTCATGAATTTGAATCACCATACCAAACAGGAAGGATACCAACTCAATTTGTACATCTGGAGAAAATTATATTTGGAGGAACAATTAATGGTAATACATTTTCACATAATGTATAAACTGAACTTCTGTCAGCATTTTTGAAATCTTAGCTTTAGGCAACATGAAAAAATACAGATATAATTGGAAAATAAATTTCATATGTATTTAGACCTTGTGAATGATGGTGACTGTATGAAACTGAGAAAAGTAAACAGAAGACAGGCTTGGGTCTAAAATATATTTTTTACACATTTAAAGTACTATAATGTTAAGTGAGAAAATGAAGACTGAGTGCCTAGTAATCCAAAATAAAGATACATTTTTATGTGTATGTATATATACACACACAGTTTGTATACATACATATATATAGTCATGCATGTATCCATAAGCACATATTTCTGGGTTGACAAACAGTGAGAAATGGCAACCCACTTAAGTATCCTTAACTGGAGAATCCCATGGACAGAGGAGCTTGGAGTTCATGGGGTTGCAAAGAGTCGGATGCGACTGAAGCAACTGAGCATGCGGACAGTGACTACTTAAAATGCATTTTCCTTTGAAAAGTGACAAATACCGATATAACACAGGCTATGTTGGTTGGTGTTACTGTTCTTGCAAAATTTGCATATCAAGGAAATTATTTTTTTATCTCTAATAATTATTTAAACATAATTTCCAAATTATTCATTTTGATTTTTGGTCTTCAGTTTATCACAGATTTAAGCATGTCCATCTGAACAGAGGCTGCATAGACATTTGAAGGTAAACTGCAGTTCTGGTATTCACTAATATAAACCTAATGAACTTTTTTTCAAGTGGGGCATTGTACTTGCACAGTTTTAGTTCCTTGATTAGGTATTGAACCTGGGGCTGGGGCACTGAAAACACAAAGTCCTCACTGCTGGACCACCAGAGAATTACCTTTGCTTTTGTTTTTGCAGCTATGTTTTTTTTTTTTTTTTTTTAATGTTAGTTTAGGAATTTACCTAGTGGTCCAGTGGCTAAGACTCCACACTCCCAATACAGGAGGTCTAGGTTTGATTCTTGGTCAAGGAACTAGATCCCAGATGCCACAGCTAAATGTTTGCATGCCACACCTAAAGATCCCACCTGCTGCAACTAAGACTCAGTGCAGCCAAATAAATAAACATTTAAAAACAAAATGTTAGCTCATTGGGGGAAAGTCCAAAGTTAGGCTAAGAGCTCCTAGATGTACATATTTATATTTATGCTGTTATAATTTTTAAAAATTTGTCCTCATGAATTTAAGTTCCTAGAAGGTTTATGATGTTTTGCTTTAACTTAAATTTATAATCTTGGTCCATGTCCTTCTCACAGTCACTGATAACTGAATCAAATATAGATATCAAATGTTATTTTATTACCATCCTCACTCTAAAAAAATGATCTACTGTTATAAAAGATGAGTAGAAAAGGTAGACATTATTTCGACCATGGTCTTTAGAGCAGTTTGAAGCTCAGGTTCACCAAATAATCTATGAAAGTTTCTCTAAATTTATTTATGTTCTACCATAGTCCAGTGTCACAATTACATATGGAGATAACAGTTTCAAGACCTGAATTTCTATGATATAAACATGAATGATGGGAAATGAATATTACTTAACAGTGAGAAAGCAATTATTTCATGGATCTGCAATTCTACAGGCACTCATTTTTTTTTCTATAAAAATTAAAAGATTCAATGCAGAGTTGCTACTTCCTGAAATCTGGATACCATGCTCTAAATTAATGTTCAGTCCTTACACAAGTGGCTTCCAGAACTTGATTCATTCTAAAATCTTTGAAGTAAATAAAGAGAAGCTGTACTGACTTAACATTTCTTTAAGAAATCTGACATGATTTCTTGCTATTTCAGTTTCATGAAATTTTATATACTCCAGTTGAATTTCTTCTAACTTACATGACCCTATAAGAATTGGTGGGGTAAGGTGGGTTGTAGCTGCTGTTTCAAGCATCTTCCACATGTGATGTGTAAGTGTGGTGCAGTACTCACCGCTGACATGATAAGCTCTCCCCCCAGGTTCTGAATCTCAGCTTTAACTTGACTGCAGATCTTCAGCTGGTGAGAATAGAACTTAATCTGTTCCAGGTAGGCCAACAAGTCCTGTTTGCACGATGGATCCGGGCACTAAATATGTATGAGAGATTAAGTGAAAATATCAAAATAAAGAATTAGATAAAAATGAGTAAACACTGAGACTACAAGTGCCTTTAAGGCACCAACTTTATTTTCATTGAGTCCCATTTCTTAGACCAAACCATCTAGATTTTGATATGCTTTCCCCATTAGCAGAGTTTATTCATGTTTCAACCTTAATTACTTCAGCATTCTAAGTCACTTCACTCATGTCTAACTCTGTAGCCTGCCAGGCTCCTCTGTCCATGGAATTCTCCATGCAAGAATGCTGGAGTGGGTTGCCACGCCCTCCTCTACTTCAGCACAGATAGAAGAAATAGTACATAAATTTTTGGACATGAAAAGGTACATAAAAATAATTGCCTTTAATTTATTGTAACGTTAGAAGGGGACTTCCCTGGTGGCTCAAACGGTAAAGAATCTGTCTACAATGTGGGATACCCAAGTTTGATCCCTGGGTCAGGAAGATCCCTTGGAGAAGGAAATGGCAATCCAGCTTTTAAAGTTCATTTTTAGGTAAATCTAAAGAAATGTTTAAAAGGCAATGATTCCTTTCTTCTAAAGTTGCTATCAGAATACTCCTTGGGACTCATAGTTCTGCATTGTCTGTCCTGTGTAATTAATATTTACATGGGCATTAAAAAACATCTGTAACAGGACATATATTATGTCCTATTACTTTCAGATCTTAATGTTCTAATAGTTTTAGAAACAATTTCTATAGTAGCTAACAGCTATGGATCTACTTGGAGACAAGAATCAGGCAGCATGCATGTTTTAGAGATGTATTACTTCACCAAAAACAGTCTCCTACATTATGTTATCTTCTGTAAGGAATTTCATGGAGTAGAGCTTAATCACAACATGATAAATATCTGTGGTCAGTGTTTAATATTTGTGTTCTTTCTCCTATACAATTAGAACAGATTTTTTAAAATCCCCAATAACTTAATTTCACTTTAAATATAATATATATTCATAAGGATATGGAAATGCAAACAGTAATTTATATGCAAAGATATTCACTACAGCGTTACTTACAATAGCAAAATTTGGAAACAAATGCCCTATAATAGTGAAAAGATTAAATTAGGATATATAGCTATATAATGTGACATTACATAGTCTCAAAAGTAATATTTTCAAAGGAAAATGTTTTTGGAAAGTGAAAAGGCTCAGTATTTAAAATTTCACATGCCATATCAATCAAACTGTTTAAAAAATATTTTTATGTTTGTGTTTAAAACAAAGTGGAAAATAAATATGTGAATGTGAAAATGGTAAATAAAAGTGGTATCAGTATTTTTCACTTTTTTCATATTTTATATATCTTAATATTTATACTCTTAAAATATATTGATGCTAGTCACTCAGTCATGTGAAACTCTTTGTGACCCCATAGACTTTAGCCTCCTCTGTCCATGGAATTCTCCAGAAAAGAATACTGGAGTGGGTTGCCATTCCTTTCTCCAGGGGATTTTCCCAACCGAGGGATCTAACTCAGGTCTCCTGAACTGCAGGCAGATTCTTTACTGACTGAGCCACCAGGGAAGCCCTTAGAACATATTACTTCTAGAATAATAAAACGTTATTACTGAAATATTTTTTAATCTAATAACCAAAAACAAAAACTGAAAAGTAAAATGAAAGACAAGACAGCATTTCTGCTTTTGCATAGTAATTCACAAGCAAGAGTGTTACTGAAACATTTCTGAGAATTTTATTCTCTTTTATATTTGCTAAATAGACTAGTCTACATAGCTCCAAAATATGTTGACAAGATGAGAACATGTGACCTTTACGTAAAAGTTATTCAACAAAGGTAGCAAAGTTACAAATTCTACTGTAAAAATACTATCAATATTTAGATAGGAATGGACACATGAGTGAATTTATGTGTACATGGTACCCAGTCAAAGAGACAATCAGATAAGATGACAGAGAAAACGAATTAAAGGTGTTTCTCAACTTTTAAGAGCTTCCCTGGTGGCTTGGCAGTAAAGAATCTGCCTGCAATGCAGGAGCAACAAGACACAAGGGTTCAATCCCTGTATCAGGAAGATCCTTTGGGAAGGAAATGGCTATCCACTCCAGCATCCTTGCCTGGAGAATCCCATTGACATAGGAGCCTGGCAGACCACAGTGCATAGGGTGGCAAAGAGTCAAGAGCAAGCCACTTCACACTCAAAAAAGGAGGAAGTAAGCAAACAGAACCTTGTGCTCACCAGGACCCAGGAGAAAGGAGCAGTGACCCCCACAAGAGGCTGACCCAGACTTGCTCATGATTGTCCAGGAATCTCCGACAGAGGTGGGGTCAGCAGTGGCTGGATGCAGGAACACATACTCCATAAGTGCAGCAATGCATGCACGGGGCCTTTTGAAGGGGGTCATCGTTCTCTTCATTACCCCCACTGTAGTTTGGCCTCAGGTCAAATAACAGAGGGAACACAGCCCTGCCCTTCAATAGAAAATTAGATTAAAGATTTACTGAGCATGGCCCTGCCCATCCGAACAAGACTCACTTTCACTCTTAGTCAGACTCTCCCATCAGGAAGCTTCCTCAAGCCTCCTATCCTTCTCCATCAGAGGGCAGACAGACTGAAAACAACAATCACAGAAAACCAACCAAGCTGATCACATGGACCACAGCCTTGCTTAACTCAGTAAAACTATGAGCCACACCATGTAGGGCCACCCAAGACAGACAGGTCATGGTGGAGAATTCTGACAAAATATGTTCCACTGGAGAAGGGAATGGCAAACCATTTCAGTATTCTTGCCTTGAGAATCCCATGAACGGTGCGAAAAGCCAAAAAGATAGGACACTGAAAGACGAATTTCCCAAGTGCCAAATATGCTACTGGAAAAGAGTGAAAAAATAACTACAGAAAGAATTAAGAGATGGAGTCAAAGCAAAAACAACACCCAGCTGTGGATGTGACCAGTGATGGAACTAAAGTCCAATGCTATAAAGAACAATATTGCATAGGAACCTGGAATGTTAGGTCCATGAATCAAGGCAAGCTGGAAGTGGTCAAATAGGAGATGGCAAGAGTGAACATGAACATTTTAGGAATCAGCAAACTAAAAAGGACTGGAATGGGTGAATTTAACTCAGATAACCATTATATCTACAACTATAGGCAAGGATCCCTTAGAAGAAATGGAGTAGCCATCTTAGTCAGCAAGAGTTTGAAATGCAGCACTTGGTGCAATCTCAAAAACGAGAGAATGATCTGTTTGCTTCTAAGATAAACCACTCAGTATCAAAGTAATCCAAGTCTATGCCCCAACAATAACGTTGAAGAAGCTGAAGTTGAATGGTTCTATGAAGACCTAAACGATCTTCTAGAACTAACAGCCCCAAAAGATGCCCTTTTCATTATAGGGCACTGGAACGCAAAGTAGGAAGTCAAAAAATACCTGGAGTAACAGGCAAACTTGTCCTTGGAGTACAGAATGAAGCAGGGCAAAGGCTAACAGAGTTTTGCCAAGAAGGCACTGATCATAGCAAGTACCCTCTTCCAATAACACAAGAGAAAATTCTACACATGGACATCACCAGATGGTCAATACCTAAGTCAGACTGACTATGTTCTTTGGAGCCAAAGGTGGAGTGTTCAGTTCAAGTTCAGTCGTGTTCAAATCTTTGTGATTCCATGGATAGCAGCAAGCCAGGCCTCCCTGTCCATCACCAACTAATAGAATTTACATAAACTCATGTTCATTGAGTCAGTGATGCCACCCAACCATCTCATTCTCTGTCGTCCCCTTCTCCTCCTGCCCTCAATCTTTCCCAGCATCAGGGTCTTTTCAAATGAGTCTGTACTTCACATCAGATGGCCAAAGAATTGGAGTACCACCTTCAACATCAGTCCTTCCAATGAATATTCAGAATTGATTTCCTTTAGGATGGACTGGTTGGATCTCCTTGTAGTCCAAGGGACTCAAGAGTCTTCTCCAAACCACAGTTCAAAAGCATCAATTCTTTGGCACTCAACTTTCCTTATAGTCCAACTTTCACTTTCATACATGATTACTGGAAAAACCATAACCTTGACTAGATGGACCTTTGTTGGCCAAGTAATGCAAAAAATGCAAAAAAGCAAAATGCTTGTCTGAATAGACCTTAAAAATCATGAGAAAAGAAGAAATGTGAAAGGCAAAGGAGAAAAGGAAATATATACCCATTTGAATGAAAAGTTCCAAAGAATAGCAAGGAGAGATATGAAAGCCTTCCTCAGTAATCAATACACAGAAATAGAGGAAAACATAGGGAAAGGGAAAGACTAGAGATCTCTTCAAGGACGTTAGAGATACGAAGGGAATTTTTCATGCAAAGATGGGCACAATAAAGGACAGAAATGGTATGGACCTAACAGAAGCAGAAGATACTAAGAAGAGGTGGCAAGAGTACACAGAAGAATTATACAAAAAAGATCTTCAGAACACAGAGGAAGCATCACTATCAACAAAGCTAGTGGATGTGATGGAATTCAGGCTGAGCTGTTTCACATTCTAAAAGATGATGCTGTGAAAGTGCTACACTCAATATTCCAACAAATTTGGAAAACTCAGCAGTGGCTACAGAACTGGAAAAGGTCAGTTTTCATTCCAATGCCGAAGAAAAGAAATGCCAAAGGGTGCTCAAACTATTGCACAATTGCACTCATCTCACACACTAGCAAAGAAATGCTCAAAATTCTCCAAGCCAGGCTTCAACAGTACATGAACCGTGAATTTCCAGGTGTTCAAGCTGATTTTAGAAAAGGCAGAGGAACCAGAGATCAAATTGCCAACATCCACTGGATATTCAAAAAAGCAAGAGAGTTTCAGAAAAACATCTATATCTGCTTTATTGACTATGGCAAAGCCTCTCACTGTTTGGATCACAGCAAACTGTGGAAAATTCTGAAAGAGACGGAAATACCAGACACCCTGACCTGCCTCCTCAGAAATCTGCATGCAGGTCAAGAAGCAACAGTTAGAACTGGACATGGAACACCAGACTGGTTTGAAATCATGAGAGGAGTTCGTCAAGGCTGTATATTGTCACCCTGTTTCTTTTAACTTGTATGCAGAGTACTTCTTGAGAAATGCTGGGCTAGAGGAAGCACAAGCTAGAATGAAGACTTCTGGGAGAAATATCAATAATCTCAGATATGCAGATGACACCACCCTTATGGCAGAAAAATGAAGAAGAACTAAAGATCCCCTTGATGAAAGTGAAAGAAGAGAGGTGAAAAAGTTGGCTTAAAACTCAACATTTAGAAAACTAAGATCATGGCATCTGTTCCCATTACTTCATGGCAGATAGATGGGGAAAGAGTGGAAATAGTGACAGACTTTTTTGGGGGGTGTTCCAAAATCATTGCAGATGGTGACTGCAGCCATGAAATTAAAAGACTCTTGCTCCTTGGAAGAAAAGCAGTGACTAACCTAGACAGCTTATTAAAAAGCAGAGACATTATTTTGCCAACCAAAGTCCATCCTGTCAAAGTTATGGTTTTTCCGGTATCTTGTATTGATTTGAGAGTTGGACTATAAATAAAACTGAGCATCAAAGTATTGATGCTTTTGAACTGTGGTATTGGAGAAGACTCTTGGGAGTCCCTTGGACTGCAAGGAGATCCAACGAGTCCATTCTAAAGGAAATCAGTTCTGAATATTCATTGGAAAGATGAAACTGAAACTTCAAAACTCTGGTCACCTAATGCAACGTACTGCCTCATTTGAAAAGACCCTGATGCTGGGAAAGATTGAAGGTGAGAGGAGAGGGGGATGACAGAGGATGAGATATTTGGATGGCATCACTGACTCAATAATCACAGTACCTATAGCTCAGATGGTAAAGCTTCTGCCTACAATGAGCGAGACCAGGGTTCAATCCCTGGGTCAGGAAATCCCCTGGAGAAGGAAATGGCAACCCACTCCTGTACTCTTGCCTGGAAAATCCCATGGACTGAGGAGCCTGGTAGGCTACTGCCCATGGGGTAGCAAAGAGTTGAATACGACTGAGCGACTTCACTTCACTTCACTTCACTTTACTGACTCGATGGACATGAGTTTGAGTAAACTCTGGGAGTTTTTTATGGACAGGGAGGCCTGGTGTGCTGCATTCTGTGGGGTCGCAAAGAGTCGGACATGACCGAATGACTGAACTGAACTGAAAGGATAATCCCACAATTCTCATCAGGAGGATAAAATTGAAACTAAGTAAAAGAAAGAGAAGACAAATGTAAAGGAGAAGGGCAGAGAGAGGGAGAGAAAAGGTAATAGGGGAGGATGAAAAGGAAGGGATTTCCTCCCGGGTGGCTCAGATGGTCATGGATTTGCCTATAATACAGCAGATCTAATTTCAATCCCTGGGTGGGGAAGATCCCCTGAAGAAGGGAATGGCTAACCACTCCAGTATTCATGCCTGGAGAATTCCATGGACAGAGGAGCCTGCTGGACTATAGTCCATGGGGTTGAAGAGTCGGACACGACTGAGCAACTAACACTTTCCTTTCACTTTCCCCAATTTCCAAATGAGAAAATCATAATAATTTTAGAAAGCATAATGTTCCCAGGATGGAGGAGTTTATGATAGAGCCAGTATTTGAATCCATATCTACTTGCTTTCAAATCTATTTTATTTTCAGTCACAGAACGTAAGAGAATTTGGAGTGATTTTTTTTTTTTCCTTCAAATCACAGATTACTGTGGTTTACATGGTTCCAAGGAAAAAGAAGTTTTATGGTATGGTCTATTTTGAAGTAAAGATTATTTAGATTTTTATTAAATTCAAAGATTATCTAGAATTACCTATAACAATGAAAGGCAAGACAATTTATTTATTTATTTATTAACCATGACAGGAAGTGGATCTTTATTAGGTGCTTCGTTTGTGTGAATGGCACAGGCGCTGTGCTACGTACTTTACATGTATACCATAGTATTCACAGTGCCATTTCACTTAGATTTAATTACTGTCATATTGTCATTTTAAAAATTGCATTGTTTTCTCTGTTTCATTCACTACACAATGACCTCTTCTATATGAAATTCATTCAAAACATTGTTTTGTCTGTCCTGAGTAATAAAGACTCTTATCTCTTCTTTATTCTTATGAATGGACTCAATAATAACCTTTGACACATACAGTGTTTTATTTGTCACATGTTATTCCAGGTTCTTTATCTGTATTAGCTCTCACACAACTTTATTACCTCCATTTACCAAAGGAGTGAAGTGAGTTATAGAGAAGCTAAGTTACTTGCCCAATTAATAAGTGATGAAGTTGGTATTCAAACTCACATGATCTAGCCTCCCTCCCTACTTGTAAGGTCTCCAAACAATATTAGTTTTCCTGCCAGTTTTATCTTATATGCTATGCTATGCTACGCTATGCTATGCTAAGTCACTTCAGTCGTGTCCGACTCTGTGTGACCCCATAGATGGCAGCCCACCAGGCTCCCCCGTCCCTGGAATTCTCCAGGTAAGAGCACTGGAGTGGGTTGCCATTTCCTTTTCCAATGCATGAAAATGAAAAGTGAAAGTGAAATATAGAAATAGTAAATTGCCACTCTGGTTTGTAAATTGGTTTCTAAAACTGACACTTTTACCTGTGTATTGTAAATAGGATTACTGTGAATTTGTTCCTTAAGACAAATACTGTATAATTTCTGCCCTGGAGAAGGAAATGACAACCCATTCCAGTATTCTTGACTGGATAATTCCATGGACAGAGGGCCCTGACCAGGTTATAGTCCATGGGGTCGCAAAGAGTTGGACACGACTGAGCAACTCTCATTCACGCACTCATATAACTTCTGATAAAACCAAACTTGCAAATTAATAGTTAGATTCTTAACTGATAAACAATGTTTCAATCACCCAAGCTTAAGAATAATGATGCAAATGAGTAGAAAATTTGAACTTCTGAAATTAAGTTACTTGAATCTGATTTACCTTTCATTCCCAGAATTGATGAGAATCTTGGTTACACCTAAAAAGGATAGTCAGTTTTATAACTAAAGTATTTTAAAAAAATGAGTATTTAAAAAATGTAAATTCCATACTATAAAATTTGTTAAAAGTCTTCTTTTCTATTGACATTTGCAAAGTCTTTCTGAGTCAGTTTTAGCTGCCTAGAAGCAGAGTCAGGAGAATGTATCATCTCTACTTTAAGAACCTGCTGTTTTACTATTTGCCCAACCTCCATTATTAAAATTAAATTATATTTTCCTCAGATTTTATATATTTGCATAAATCAAATTGCAAAAGTTTGGGACTTAGATGTGTAGAACATTCCTATCCTTTAGTTTATTTATTTATTTATTTATTTTGTGCCAATGCAGACTATATCATTTAGTAACAAGAGGAAAAGTGAAGAATATTTATCACCGTTCAGTTTGAATTTTAAGGATGAATTAGCAAAATGAATACTTTTAAAGACCTTTATTCTACAAGTTTACCTTCTTTTTTTTTTTTTTGCCCATAATAGAGTATAAACTTTATTTAAGACATATTTAAAATGATTTTTGAAATTACAGACAATAGTTTAAATTCTGCTAGCTGGCAAAGTTTGTTAAGGGAAAGTATCAGTTGTCACTGTGGATTTCTAGAATAGATACTTTAAGCAATTAGTGATAGCAGAAGCACTTTTGACCATGACCTTTCTCTTTCTCCCGGGGCTCATTTCTCCACCTATACTCCAGCCCAGAGGCTGTCTCATTTCACCTTCCTCAGAGTCACAGATCATCAGTGTTCTCATCTTTTTCTATACTTTTAATGTCTTCTTCTATCCTTGAATCTGTCAACATAAAGTCCCTCAAAACTAAATCCCTCCCTCAGCCCTGTAATTCCATTTCTCTCTCCTCATGAACATGTTTTGTTTGTTTGTTTGTTTTAATTTTCAGCGCCACTCCTATTGGTGTCCTGAGTTTCCATTCTTAGGCATCTTTTCACTCTAAGCCTCTACTTGGATCATAGTATCTGCTACTCTGGCTTCCTCTATCACTTATAAAATAAACATGACTAAATCTCTATCATCCAGCCATGTCTCTGGAAAATCCATGTACATATTGTATTTACCCAGCCCATTGCATGGTCTTATCAACATTTCACTCTCAACACATATAGCCCTCAACTATCTCATACTCCATGTTGCCTACCATTTTTCCTATTCTATTAACTATCTAAATTAAGAGTACTTCCTCTGTCTCACTCATCTATTGAATTTGGTCAGTCATTAACTTGAGATGATTCTACATCCAGAAACTCAGAACACTTGGAACATTTCTCTTCTTCGTTACACCTATCATTGCTGCTCTTTAGTAAACTAAGGTTTCTAAAACACAGAAGTGAAGGGTATGGTGAAACAAACAACAAATAAACAAACAAACAAAAACAGTGGAACACTTTTAGGATGTGCTGGAAGACAACACTATATGGTCTAGATTGGGGGTGCTGATTTGTGAGAGTTTTATTTGGGAAATTATAGTTTGGCATTTTTTCCATGCATAAATGTTTTACCAGAATTTACGTATGCTGCTTAGATTTTGTCATATATCCTTTTATAATAGTCATGTATGGATGTGAGAGTTGGACTACAAAGAAAGCTGAGAGCTGAAGAACTGATGCTTCTGAAATGTGGTGTTGGAGAAGACTCTTGAGAGTCCCTTGGACTGCAGGGAGATCCAACCAGTCCATCTGAAAGGAGATCAGTCCTGGATGTTTATTGGAAGGACTGATGTTGAAGCTGAAATTCCAATACTTGGCCACCTGATTTGAAGACCTGACTCATTTGAAAAGACCCTGATGCTGGGAAAGATTGAGGGCAGGAGGAGAAAGGGACAACAGAGGATGAGATGGTTGGATGGCATCACCAACTCAATGGACATGGGTTTGGGTGGACTCCGGGAGTGGTGACGGACAGGGAGGCCTGGCGTACTGTGGTTCATGGGGTCACAAAATGTCGGACACGACTGAGAAACTGAACTGAACTTATTTAGACTTAAATAGTCTTGAGGTTAAGGCTGCTTTAAATTCATTTTTAGTTTCAACTAGGTTTGAGTATACAATCATTGAGAAAATGCTATCAGCACTATATATTTTGAATACTAATAACAATGAAAAACAAAGACGTTTCCCATCTTCATCACAGCTCCTTTCCTTTAGTATTAATAGGTGTAAAGTTTTAGTATAACCTACTTTTAGCATTCTGCTGACTTCCATGAGAAATTCTCAGGACTGACTTCCCTATGTATTATATTACAACCCCAAAACATCATGTCTCTCCCTGAAACTTAAATGCAAGTGCTACTTGGATAGAAATAAGCTTACAAGAGTGTTTTATCCTTTATAAAGAATATGTATGGTGGACCCGTGGAGGATTCATGTTGATGCATGGCGAAATCAATACAATATTGTAAAGTAATTAGCCTCCAATTAAAGTACATAAATAAATTTATATTTAAAAAATAAAGAAAAAGAAGAAAAAAAATAAAAGAATGGTGGAAAGAATGATGGAAAGGTAATGCAGACAAATTTTGATATGGGGGGAAATTTTGGTTAACTAAGCCAGCCTTTTGTAAGAAGAAACATTCCTCTTCTTTCTTATTCTCCTCTTATACCCAATAGCTCCCTTCTCCTAGACCCTGAAAATACCTTATTTTTGGTAGTTAGGGCTATAGTTCTGCATACATGAAGTAAAACTTAATATATAATCACCTTCAAAGCATTTAAGAATTTGTTTTAATGAGAAAGCCTCTGCCTTCAATGTAGAAGACCCAGGTTTGATCCCTGGGTCAGGATGATCCTCTGGAGAAGGAATTGGCAACCCACTCCAGTACTCTTGCATGGAAAATTCCATGGGCTACAATCCTTGGGGTCGCAAAGAGTCGGATATGACTGAGTGACTTCATTCACTTTAATGATAAAATTACAAAGATCTACTTAAAAATAGTAAAGCAGCATGCCTTTAACAGGAGACTATTACTTCAAGGATGCAAACAGATAAAATATTTCAGTATTTGTCTATTCCTGTTTGACCCTGAGAACTTGCTATGCATTCATTTTTATAAAGTAAAGGTTCATTAACCTGAAGAACAAATTGAGGCATTAACTTTTCTTTTCAAAATAAATTTCAGGCAAATAACAGTGTCAAAGTACAAATACTGCCACAAGATGCATCTGGGAGTTTTATCCTTAAAAGACATGTTAGAATGACATAATGAATGTTTCAGAAGCTTCTTTTTAGTGTAGTCTTATTACATGTTTTACCTCTCAGAATATCAGTTGGAAACAACTCAAATGAGGGTAGCCACCAACAATACTTTGTCAAAATATTAACAAATTATACTTGTAGACTGTTTTCTTCATAGGTGACTGTATCAGGTATAATTTGCCTTGCAATTTTTAATTTTTTAATGTCATTTTCTTAAATTAGCATTGGTTTTCAATATATTTAACACTGAAAATTTATTTTAATTGTGTCTAGTTACGATTAGGTGGGAGTACCCAGTCAATAATCTGGATATCTTTGCATTGGAAAATCTACATTGAGGGAGTATTAGGTTTCAGACGCAATATTCAGGAGTAACAAAGTCCAATTTTGTCGTCTTCCTGTGCAAAACACTTTAGCAGATGTTCATTTTTATTTTGTTTCCCATTCATCACTTTTCTGTTTGTGATAGGTTACTTTTGTAACTGAGATCTTTCAATGTATTATTCCTAACTTGTGAGGCATTACCCAGTTCATCTAATTTAGAACATCTGCTAACATGATGAATTACAGTGAAGAATCAAAGAATAGAAAAAGATATGTACCAATAGTTTGGAATCCTAGATTTCTAAGAAGGCTACTTCTTCAATTTGCCATCCTCTTTATTCATGAGGAAAATGTTTAATAACTGTGATAAGTAACTTAAAATTCAACATTCAGTAAATGAAGATCATGGCATTTTGTCCCATCACTTCATGGGAAATAGATGGGGAAACAGTGGAAACAGTGTCAGACTTTATTTTGAGGGGCTCCAAAATCACTGCAGATGGTGACTGCAGCCATGAAATTAGAAGACGCTTACTCCTTGGAAGGAAAGTTATGACCAACCTAGATAGCATATTGAAAAGCAGAGACATTACCTTGCCAACAAAGACCTGTCTAGTCAAGGCTATGGTTTTCCCAGTGGTCATGAATGGATGTGAGAGTTGGACTGTGAAGAAAGCTGAGCACTGAAGAATTGATGCTTTTGAACTCTGGTTTTGGAGAAGACTCTTGAGAGTCCCTTGGACTGCAAGGAGATCCAACCAGTCCATTCTGAAGGAGATCAGCCTTGGGATTTCTTTGGAAGGAATGATGCAAAAGCTGAAACTCCAGTACTTTGGCCACCTCATGTGAAGAGTTGACTCATTGGAACAGATTTTGATGCTGGGAGGGATTGCAGGCAGGAGGAGAAGGGGATGATAGAGGATGAGATGGCTGGATGGCATCACTGGCTTGATGGATGTGAATCTGAGTGAACTCCGGGAGATGGTGATGGACAGGGAGGCCTGGCGTGCTGTGATTCATGGGGTTGCAAAGAGTTGGACATGACTGAGGGACTGAACTGAACTGAACTGAACCAAAATGATCACTTGGATCATATCCTTGTGTAACTCAATGAAGCTATGAGCTTTGCCATGCAGGGTCATCCAAGATGGACAGATTATGGTGAAGAATTCTGACAAAATGTGGTCCACTGGAGATGGAAATGGAAAACCACTTCAGTAATTCTTGTCTTGAAAACCCAATGAACAGTATGAAAAGGCAGAAAGATATGACACCAGAAGATGAGCCCTGAAGGATAAAAGGCATCCATTATGTTACTGGAGAAGACTGGATAAATAGCTCCAGAAAGAATGAAGTGGCTGGCCCAAAGTAGAAACTATGCTCAGTCGTGGATGTGTCTGGTGATGAAAGTAGAGTCTGATGTGGTAAGAAAGAATATTGTATAGGAACTTGGAATGTTAGGTCCATGAATCATGACAAACTAGACATGGTTAAGAAGATGACAATAGTGAACATCAACAGTTAGGAATCAGTGAATGAAAGAGAACAGGATTGGATGAATTTAACCTAGACTATCATTATATCATTCATTATATCTACTACTGTTTATAATAGTAGAATCCCTCAGAAAAAATGGAGTATTCTTCATAGTCAAAAAAGAGTCTGAAATATAGTTCTTAGGTGCAATCTCAAAAATGACAGAATGATCTCGATTTAATTCCAGGACAAACCATTCAAAACCAGAGTAATCTTCAACCTCTAATGCATAAGAAGCTGAAATCAAATGATGTTATGAAGATCTATAAGACCTTCTAGAACTAATACCAATAAAGATGTCCTTGGAATGCAAAAAATAGAAAGTCAAGGGATACCTGGAAGAAAAGGCAAGTTTGGACTTGGAGTACAAAATGAAAGGGAAAAGGCTAACAGTTTTGTCAAGAAAACACACAGGTCACAGCAAACTACATCCTCCAATAACATAAGAGATGCTCTACACATGGACATCACCAGATGGCCAATATTGAAATAGATTGATTAAAACATTTGCAGCCAAAGATGGAGAAGCTATATATAGTCAGCAAAATAGATATGAGCTGATTATGGCTCAGATCATGAGCTTCTTATTGCAAAATTCAGGCTTAAACTGAAGAAAGTAGAGAAAACTATTAGCCATTTGGATTATGACTTAGATAAAATACCTTATGATTATACAGTGGAGGTGACAAATAGATTCAAAGGATTAGATGTGGTAGAGTACCCAAAAACTATGGATGGAGGTTTGTAACACTATACAGGAGGTGGTGGCCAAAACCATCCCCAAGTAAAAGAAATGAATGAAGGCAAAATAGTTTTCTGAGGAGGCTTTACAAATAGCTGAGAAAATAAGAGAAGTGAAAGGCAAAGGAGAAAGGGAAAGATATACTCAGCTGAATGCAGAGTTTCAAAAAATTGCAAGGAGAGTAAAATAGCTTATTAAGTGAACAATGCAAAGAAATAGAGAAAAACAATAGAATGGGAAAGACTAGTGATCTCTTCAAGGACATAGAGATACCAAGGGAACATTTCATGCAAAGATGGGTACGAAAACGATCAGAAACAACAAAGAACTAACAGAAGCAAAAGAGATTAAGAACAAGTGGTATGTATACACAGAAGAACTATACAAAAAAGGTCTTAATGACCCAGATAATCATGATGGTGGGATCATTCACCTAGAGCCAGACATCCTGCAGTGTGAAGTTTAGTGGACCTAAGGAAGCATTACTATGAACAAAGTTAGTGGAGGTGATGGCAATCCAGCAGAGCTATTTAAAATCATAAACGATGACATTGTTAACACGCTGCACTCAGCATGTCTGCAAATTTGGAAAGCTCAGTAGTGGTTGTGACTGGAAAAGTCAATTATCATTCTATTCCCAAAGAAGGTTAAAGCCAAAGAATGTTCAAACTACTGTACAATTGTGCTCATTTCACACACAAGAAAGGTAATTCTCAAAATCCTCCTCAGCATGCTCAAAATCAAGCTAGGCTTCAGCAGTCCATGAATGGAGAACTTTCAGACATACGTGATAGATTCAGAAAAGACAGAGGAATCAGGGATCAAATTGCCAACATCTACTATATCACAGATAAAGCAAGGGAATTCCAGAAAAACATCTACTTCTGCTTCATTTACTATGCTAAATCCTTTGACTATGTGGATCACAAGAAAATTCTTAAAGAAATGGGAATACCAGACCATCTGACCTGTCTCCTGAGAAATCCGTGTGCAGGTCAAGAAGCAGCAGTTAGAACTGGACATGGAACAATGAACTGCTTCACAGTTGGGAAAGGAGTATGTCAAGGCTGTATACTGTCACATGCTTACTTAACTTACAAGCAGAGTACATCATACAAAATGCCAGACTGGATAAAGCACAAGCTGGAATCAAGATTGCCAGGAGAAATATTGACAACCTCAGATATGCAGGTGACACCACCCTTATAGCAGAAAATGAAGAGGAACTTTCTTGATGAAAGTAAAAGAGGAGAGTGAAAAAGTTGGCTTAAAGCTCAACATTCAGAAAACGAAGATCATGGCATCCAGTCCCATCACTTCATGGGAAATAGATGGGGAAACAGTGGAAACAGTGTCAGACTTTATTTTTGGGGGCTCCAAAATCACTGCAGATGGTGACTGCACCCATGAAATCAAAAGACGCTTGCTCCTTGGAAAAAAGCTATGGCAAACCTAGACAGCATATTGAAAAGCAGAGACATTACTTTGTCAACAAAGGTCCATCTAGTCAGAGGTATGGTTTTTCCAGTAGTCATGAATGGATGTGAGAGTTGGACCGTAAAGAAGAACTGAAGAACTGATGCTTTCATACTGTGGTGTTGGAGAAGATTCCTGAGAGCCCTTTGGTTAGCAAGGAGATCACTCCAGTCAATCCTAAAGGAAATCAACCCTGAATATTAATTGGAAAGACTGGTGCTGAAGCTGAAGTTCCAATACTTTGGACTCCTGATGTGAGGGGTCACCTCATTTTAAAAGTCTCTGATGCTAGAAAAGATTGAGGGCAGGAAGAGAAAGGGGCAACAGAAGATGAAATGACTGGATGACATCACTGACTCAATGGACATGAGTTTCAGCAATATCTGGGAGATAATGAAGGATAAGGAAATCTGGCATGCTAGAGTTCATGTGATTGTAGAGTCTGAAATGACTTAGTGATTGAACAACAACAATAAATACAATATACTTATATTTAAGGGAATAAGGCAGGGAAGAAAGGTTTAAAAAAAATCCAGGAAGGCTGAATATAAGCCTCCATATATCTGATTTCATTTTATTCTACATATGAACTTAAAAACAATAGAATGAAATGAAATTGGCCCAACTATATACTATATATATCTATATCTATATATGTCACAAGTCCATGTAGAATGGAATTGGAAATTGATGAATGTTTGACCTTCTGACACTCTAGCAGAATGCAGACTGTAAAGTATCTTAAAATTTTTAAATTTTCTTGAGCTATTAGATTGTTCAAAATTAAAAGCAAGCAATGTTCTGGCTTTTGTGGTGTCTCAATTGGTAAAGAATCTGTGTGCAATGCAGGAGACCCAGGTTCAGTTCCTGGGTTGGGGAGATCCCCTGGAGAAGGGAATGGCAGCCCACTTCAGTACCCTCGCCTGTGGAATTCCATGGACAGAGGAGCCTGGTGTGCTTTAGTCCATGGAGTCACAAAAAGTCAGGCACAACTGAGCAACTAAACACACACACCATGTTCTGAAAGATTTTTTTTTTTTTCATAATACCATTACAATGTAAAAATTACCTTGCTGATTCATATTATTAACTTTTATTCCACAAACAATTTCAATAACTATTTTTGTCTAAATTTTTGTTATTCTATCATACAATATCTGAAGCATAATCGTAATCTTCCCAGATAATCACTATAATGATTCAGTTTCCTTTCTTTCAGTTCTGTTTCTTCGCAATTCTATTTATTTTGAACAAAATTGTATCATATGAAACTACTTTATTATATGAAATGGAAAAGGCCAGAGAGAGTCACCTATAATTCTTCTTAGTCAGTGACTCCTTCTTTAAGCTTCTTTTAAAATGTCAAATTTATATGGAAGTGAGACAATACTTTTGCTTTCTTCCATGCAATTTGAATAATGCTAAAAAACAATAGCATAATTTAATACAGCTATAATTTTATACAGCTACAT
>SJYC01130462.1:0-20533 GCA_006408675.1 Madoqua kirkii | reverse complement strand
ATAGTTTAGGAAAAAACAGTCTAACAGTAAAAATTCAACTTTGTTCTAATCAATATCAAATGACAGAAAGCAATTAGCATGGACTTTCATTACATTCATTTGTAGAGAACTCACCTGGTTGGCAATCTGCCGAGCAAGGGCATCCATCCTTGAACCTGATTCTGATATCATTTTAGCAGCATAGATCACATCAGTTGTATGCTTCAGTGGTCCTTTGCCCCTTAAAGTAAAAGAATGCATGTTTGTTGCTGTGGTTCATGCTAAGACACAAATACACACCTAGATTTGCACCTTGAAGTATAACCCATTGGCTTTCCATATTTCAATTTTAAACAAGCCATGATTAGATTCCAGTATGATTTTTTTTTTTCTTTAATGAAGACCTATTGTGGTAAGACTCAGGGTATTCTTCCAAGAAGATAGTCTCCATCTGATCTTTAGTCCCATGAACTTCTTACAATAAACCTCAGCCTAAAGATACTTTTGGTGGATGCAAATCTCATAAGACAAAGATATTTTTCTCATTCTAGGAGGAAACATTAGATTTGGAACAATATATATGTTTAACAGTACATTTTGATTAGCAGGTATGCTTTTAATGCTCCTCTTTTTAATCATTTTTTAATGGTCTTTAGGTTAAGTGCTCTTTATCAATTTACTCTCCTCCACAATTAGTTCAAAGTAAAATCATAGTTGCTGTTGTTGTTCAGTCATTAAATTGTGTTCAACCCTTTGTGACCCCATGGACTACGTACACCAGGCTTACCTGAGCTTCACTGTCTCCCAGAGTTTGCTCAAATTCATGTTCACTGAGTCAGTGATACTATCTAACCATCTCAGTCTCTGGCACACTCTTCTTTTGCCTTCAATCTTTCTCAGCATCAGAGTCTTTTCCAATGAGTTAGCTCTTTGCATCAAGTGGCCAAAGTATTGGAAGTTCAGAATCAGTTCTTTCAATGAATATTCAGGGTTGATTTACAACTGACTGGTTTGATCTCCTTGATGTCCAAGGGACTCTCAAGAGTCCTCTCCAGCATCACAATTCAAAAGCATCACTTCTTGGTGACTGGCCTTCAATTGGTCCAGTTCTTATTCTGTATATGATTACTGGAAAAACCATAGCTTTGACTATATGGACCTTGGTCAGCAAAGTGGAGTCACGTTACCTTGGACTATTTCCCCACAACAGGCTGCTTATTACTATTTGTGAGTCAAGCAAGATAAATATCTACTTCATATCTTAGTTTCCTTGGTGATACATAATAGGAGCACCCACCACATGGAGTAATTCTAGGGACCACGTGAGTTAATTTCTACAAAGTGCTCAAAAAATAGCTTTACATGAAGCAAGCACTTTAATGAGTTTTTAATTTTTGTCATTGTTAAGATAGTTTTGTTTTCTAATGCCATGCAATAAAAGTTGGGCTTATTTAGGGATGTGCAACATAGTTAAGAAGTGCACTTCTTAAATAGTTGGAATGGAATAAGGAGATATTTTTCTGTCTTTTCATCCCTCAAAAATAAATGAATCACTGACCTGAATGAACATCACTGTTCCATCCACCTAAAACTATTCCTCTTATTTCCAATTTCTAATCATCTACTGAATGCCAACATACTGGCATTTCCAGTTATGTGGTTTATGCTCCTTGTTCCTAGCAGAGAATAGGACCCTAGGAAATCACTCACTAATGCAATTGTTTTGATGCTTTCCTGGGAACAAGAAGAGTGAGGAAGGTGGGAGGTAGGAATAAGCTGGTCAGGGTGAGGAAAGGAAGATTCTGAGAGGCCAGAATACAATGGAATTGAAAAGAAGCAGAGTAAAAACTATTTGTCCAATATTTTATTTACATGTTGGACCTATCTTGAGGGTAGATGCCCTGATGCTAAACCTAATAAAATGTATTGTTAGAGAAAAATCCATGTTTACTTAAGAGACCATTCTCTACTAATACAAGATGGATTCATGCAAAGGAAAATGATTAGAGTATTGTACACCAGAAAACCTGAACATCAAATCAATAGTAACTGGTATTTCCAAAAGACCCTTTCACTGCAATATTTTTCATTTTGCCTCTCAAATTCATTATAAGCAAGTATTCCTGTAAAAATGGAACATCACGGTTAAGATGATAAAAACCTGGCCTCAGTACATGGTGATCATATTTCTCCTCTTTGAATCTGCCAACACAGGCTGCTTTGAAATTTTTCTTTAAAAATCACCATTCATTACTACAATTTTTTTGCATTGCTCTGATCAAATTCACTTTATACATCAGTCAGGATTAGATGTTATGTACATGGTTATGTTCAAGAAAGGCACTGCATTTCATTATCCCTATGCATCTCCAGAGAAAGTTAAACTTACATAAAGCTGTCTAAGTTCCCAAAAGGCAGTTCAAGTTTCAAGGTCTTAAACAATGGCCAAAGGTTGTTTCTAAGAAGAGCTGCTAATGCTCACTTAGCTTAAGCAATGGACAAAGCATTCTAAGGGATGTAGCTAATGTACCCTTCCCCTCAAAATAATATATTTCCCCATATAAAACCCTAGGCTGATGAAAAGGAAATTACCTCAAACTTTAAATACACACCTTGTTATGAGACCACTATCTTAAACACATGTAGAACTTAAAAGTAACAATAATATATTATGACAGACTACAATTATTCTCTTCCTCATGCTCCTAATTAAATGTATGCCTGGCAAGCTTCCTACTGATTGCCAAACAAAATATACATTTTACAAATGATTCCACATTATGCCAAGTTCCAGAGGAAGCAGCAATTACTGAAACTATGATAAATTTTTAACATTCTCAGCCTGAAATGTGCTATGTAATGAAGGCTTTTTAAATTGGAAAATACATTCAAAGGTTGTTTTCTGCCTTCATTTTCATAATGGGTTCTCAGGATCTCCTGTCAGCAAATTATGTCTTAAATCACTGAGCTTGGATCGTACAAGGAAAGATACCCAGAGGAGGACTGGGTAGGCTTCGGAGATATTTTAAGGAAACCAGAGACCAGAAATCTTTCAGAAATAGTGGTTACAATAATAATCTATCTCTTCAAAAAGGAGGGCAGATCAAGCTCTGGAGTAGACAGTTTGCCAGTTAATCATTAAATTATATGTTAGAAGGTATAATGAGAAAGGCTGCAATAATCCAGTGATGTTGAGGCCACTGACAATTTTATTAACGCAAGTGAAAGGGATACCTTTTGAAACTTGATTTATTGGTGCAACACAAACCTCTCAGCCGTTTTAGATTTGGCCTCAACCTTGAGTCTTACTCCTCTCCTTGTCCTGTCTCAGGTTTTGACATCCATCCCCCTCTCTGTTTCTTTATCTTGATTAGTATGAGAAACAAGATGATATAGCTCATCAGTAACAGTTCAGTTAACTAGAAATCTGGTTTAATTACAGAACCATATCATAGAAATTTTGAGGACTTATTTTATCTTTTTTAGGGACAGAATATCTTTGAAATGACTTGCATTTTCTGCTACTGATTAAAAATAAAACAAAAGGATTAATTATATCTTTTTCACTTTGTAGTCCCTAAATCTCTGCAGCTCCAATACTTTGGCCACCTGATGTGAAGAGCCAACTCATTGGAAAAGATTTTGATGCTGGGAAAGGTTGAGAGCAGTAGGAGAAGGTGGCGACAGAGGATGAGATGGTTGGATGGCATCACTGACTCAATAGACTTGAGTTTGAGCAATATCTGGAAGTCAGACGAGCCTGGCATTCTGCAGCCCATGGGGTAACAAACAGACACCACTTAGAGAGTGAATAGCAATAACACAGTTTTGGTAACATAGTATCATTTCCTCTGTGAAGGCTGACAACTTCCCCTTTAATTGTTTTTTTCCTTTATCTTTATATAAAATAAAACTCATGACATTGTGGTGAACTTAAGAGATGGAAACAATGATATATGATGATATAATATATATTATGATCCGTAGTAGTAGTTAATACACTTAGTATTTTTTATGTCCTAGGTACTATCAGAGGAGAGTGAAAAAGCTGGCTTAAAATTCAACATTCACAAAACTATGATCATGGCATCTGGACTCATTGGAAAAGACCCTGATGCTGGGAAAGATTGAAGGAAGGAGGAGAAGGGGACAACAGAGGATGAGATGGTTTGATGGTATCACCAACTCAATGCACATGAGTTTGAACAAGCGCCAGCAGTTGGTGATAGACTGCGAAGCCTGGCATGCTGCAATCCATGGGGCTGCACAGAGTTGGACACGACTGACGGATTGCACTGAACTCAGCTGAAGATACTATCCCAAAGGAAGCTTGTGGCTCAGCAGTAAAGAATCCACTGGAGATGCACGAGATAGTTTGATCTCTGGGTTGAGAATAACTCCTCAAGGAGAAAATGGCAATCCGGTATTCTTGCCAGGAAAATCTAATGGACAGAGGAGATGAGCAGGCTGTAGTCCAAAGGGTCACAGAGTTGGGTATGATGGAGCAACTGAACATATACACAAGTACTATCCCATACAAAGACTAAATTTTTAAAATATATACATTTATTTATTTTAATTAGAGGTTAATTACTTTACAATATTGTATTGGTTTTGCCAGACATCAACATGAACCCACCACAGGTATACACGTGTTCCCCTTCCTGAACCCCCCACCCAACTCCCTCTCCATACTACCCCTCTGGGTCATCTCAGTGAACCAGCCCCAAGCTTCCAGTATTATGCATTGAACCTGGACTGGCGATTTGTTTCATATATTATACATGTTTCAATGCCATTCTCCCAAATCATCCCATCCTTGCCCTCTCCCACAAAGTCCACAAGACTCTTTTATACATCTGTGTCTCTTTTGCTGTCTTGTATACAGAGTTATCGTTACCATCTTTCTAAATTTCAGACACATGCATTAGTATACTGGATTGGTGTTTTTGTTTCTGGCTTAGTTCACTTTTTATAATCGGCTCCAGTTTCATCCACCTCATTAGAACTGATTCAAATTCATTCTTTTTAATGGCTGAGTAATACTCCATTGTGTATATGTACCACAGCTTTCTTATCCATTCATCTGCTGATGGACATCTAGATTGCTTCCATGTCCTGGCTATTATAAACAGTGTTTCGATGAACACTGGGGTACACGTGTCTCTTTAAATTCTGGTTTCCTCGGTGTGTATGCCCAGCAGAGGGATTGCTGGGTCATAAGGGAGTTGTATTTTCAGTTTTTAATGAATCTCCACACTGTTCTCCATAGTGGCTGTGCTAGTTTGCATTCTCACCAACAGTGTAAGAGGGTTCCCTTTTCTCCACACCCTCTCCAGCATTTATTGCTTGTAGACTTTTGTATCACAGCCATTCTGACTGGTTTGAAATGGTACCTCATTGTGGTTTTGATTTTCATTTCTCTGATAATGAGTGATGTTGAGCATCTTTTCATGTGTTTGTTAGCCATCTGTATGTCTTCTTTGGAGAAATGTGTATGTAGTTCTTTGGCCCATTTTTTGATTGGGTCATTTATTTTTCTGGAATTGAGCTTCAGGGGTTGCTTGTATATTTTTGAGATTATTTTTTTGTCAGTTGCTTCATTTGCTATTATCTCTCCCATTGTAAAGACTAATTTTTATAATAATTCTATAAGTTTAGAATTATCCTTATTCTTATCTTACAGATGAGACATTTGAGGGATGCAGACGTTACATATATATTTTATCAAGTTGCACAGCTAATAGGTATTGGAGACAGGATCTGAACTCATACATTCTGGCCATAGGATCTTTTGTAGTGACTAGTTTACACTATTTCCAATGAAATATACTAGGATGACACTAAAATATTTTAAAAGGTCTCCTTAGACATTGGTATGAGTTACCAAGATTGAAACAGAGAGCAAGTGGCAAGGTGGCTCCCCAACAGTGATTTGCTCCTACACAGCAACCTCAAGGAACACAAAACAAATCTGTGTCCCAGTCCCAATTAAATAAAAATGAACTGCATAACATAGGTTTTTTGAGTTTTGTCAAATTGTTGAATAGCAACAGTAGCCTACAGTCTTGAAATTTCTTTCTTGTGATATTACAACTTTTATTACTGATCTTAGTACCCTCTCTCTTTCTCCCTGGATTCTAATCACTACATTCAAACCTCAATTATTATAAATGCCATACTAGACAAGAAACTGAATGCTGATTTTATTTATAACAAATAGATTGCTATATTATAGATGCTTTTCTTACCTGAGAATCTCAGCTTCAGACATAGTTATTTAGACTTAGTTTAGACACAGTTATTTCATTCTAACACTGAAATTTAGTGCTGCAGTAAAGTAGAGTGAAATGAATATAGACTTGGGAAATACATTTTGTCTTCCTCCTAATACTTATTAGATATAAAGCTTTAGGTAAATACTTTGTTGGTCTGAGCTTATTGTCTCTTTGTTAAAGTAATGATAGTGTTATTTGCCACACAGTCAGGATGCATAAAATTACATATTTTACACAATATTGGCACTCATTAAGTGCTCAGCCAATTTTACTATTTTTCTAATGCCTTTATAAAGGATATTTTATTAAAATGCACCCTTTTTATTTTGAGAAATATAGCAATTGACAGACAGTCAAACTGACTTGAGTTTCTTGCTGACAATGTAACTCTGTACAGCCTTGTCCATAATATTATTTCACTAAGAGGAAAACAATACAAATATAAACCTGTAAGTTTTGTCTCTATTTGTTATTGTTGTTCAAGTTTATCCTTAAACTCCATATAGAGAGTCAAATTATATTTAATGATAGATCTTTTGGTGCTATAAATGCCCCAGGACTAATGATTTAGCTCTACAAGGCTACTGGCAGAATTCTCTTACTTGTAATTCTGACCTCAGATACAAAAGCAAAAAGTAATTATCATGGAAGCAGCTGAAAATGACGAGATAAAGAGAAGTACTAGACTCAAACAAGGACATACTGTTCCTGTACTGTTCAAATATGAAACTTTAATTAGTCAACTCTCTCCCTCTGGATGTTACTTTCCCTTGTAAATTGTCATTCTCAAGTTTTGAGGACCCTATAAAAGTCCTTGAAAATAAGCTAGTGAATTATCAGCTAGCAATCATCCTGAGTAATTAATATCCTGAGGAATCTTTGAAATTCAAAAAGGTGTTGTCCCATGAAAGAGGGAAAATACTGTCTGAACATTGCATATATTTTTTTTTTCATTTTTGCTCTTCTCATTCCATATTATTCAGAAGAGACTGGCTACTATCAGAACAACATAAAAGTATCTTAAGGGTTTAACACAATAAAGGTTATTCCTCTAGCATATCACAGTCAAGGTGGATTGTGGGGTGATGGTTCATGTTCCACATAGTCATTTAAGAACTCAGACTTCTTCTCATTATAAAGATAACCTAACATCTAAGGCTGCACAGCCCTCAGAATAATTCACTGGAACCGAACATCTGAAATGGAAAATGAGTGAGGATTTCACGGGAAATTTTAGATATACTGATAAAAATTAAAACATATCAGACTTCCTGTGTTCTAGAATCTAGACACATAGATAACTGCAGGTAAAGCTAGAAAAAGCATTCTATTTGGACACAGGAAGAAAAGAAAACAGGGTTTTTTGAACTCACAGCATTCCCTCTATATACAGTCCCAGGGGTGCTAAAATCTGCTATCTTCTTTTGTCATTTTTACAACAGAAGTCCATGCTCCCTGTGAAGGGAATTTTGGATGTCACCAAGTAGGTGGGGAAAAAAAATTGGGAAAATCCCAAGTGTCTTCACCAATACAGCTGAAACTATAAGAGATATACTTTGCCTGGGCAGAGGACCAAATCTATTTTTTGTTTTGAAAATGTCAGTGTAGATGGTATATTATTAACAATAAAAATTACATAAGTTTAACTTTACGCATGGTGATAATCAGTTCAGTTCAGTTCATTTCAGTCACTCAGTCATGTCTGACTGTTTGCGACCCCATGAATTGCAGCATGCCAGGCCTCCCTGTCCACCACCAACTATCGGAGTTGACCCAAACTCACGTCCATCGAGTCAGTGATGCCATCCAGCCATCTCATCCTTTGTTGTCCCCTTCTCCTCCTGCCCCAGTCCCTCAATCTTTTATCAGAGTCTTTTCCAACGAGTCAACTCTTCGCATGAGGTGGCCGAAGTACTGGAGTTTCAGCTTTAACATCATTCCTTCCAAAGAACACCAAGGACTGGTTTCCTTTAGAATGGACTGGTTGATCTCCTTGCAGTCCAAGGTGATAATAGCTTTTCGTATTCAATGTTGTATTTATTAACGGAACAAAAATAGGGCTTATTTTAGAGATCTTTTGGGGCATTGGCCTGGGGAGAATACTTCTAAAGTTATTAGTACTATTTTAATATTGTTGCTGCTGCAGTTGTTATTGTTGTTTGTGTGTATACGGACTCTGTGTGTGTGTTTGAAGTAGGAATGCCCTTCCTCATATGCAAAAACTAATTTTAAAAAATTGAGACATAAATCTTTTATCTATTCTAAGCTCTTAAGTTTTCTAATTTACTCTCCACTTAGCAGTGTTGTTTTAAACCCTAGGCAGATTAAACAAGTTAGAGGAGACTTCATGGAGTACCCTTAAAGGACCAAAACCACTAAACAGCTAGATGGATGCAGAAGAAGAATTAGAATTCTTTAATTACAGTTCTATAGAGATATAATTTATTCATTTGTAGGCAAAGAAGAGGTCCCCTGGAAAGATATTTTTATTTTTGTGTTTAGTAACACAGATAGACAACCTTCTTCAGTTCTTCCTGTGAAGATTTTACTGTTTTCTTGTGTAATTTTTTTTTACTGAAAGCATATATAACCAAACTTTATGTGCTTACTATGTTCCAAACACTAAGTTAGTCAGTTTTCCACATCCAGCACTGCTGCATAATATTGTGCAGAATGTTCACTGCACAAATTTAAGAGTTGCCATTCATATCATGAATACTCCCATAACTGTGCATAATTTATTCAGCCTTACATACTCATTCTGCTCCTAGAATCCATCCTGTCTTCTAATCAAGAAACAAAAGTTTAGAAGTTCAAAGTCCCTTAAATTTTCTCCAAGCTAATGTATGAATATCAGTTGGTCTAAATTTAAAAGCAAGGAATTCAGAGCCAATTAAAGATAAATCATGTAGGTGGAAACATCATCATAAGTTTTCTGTTAGCATGTATCTTGAAGCATGGAATTCAATGGATGGTTCTGAATTGATGGAATGTTTCATAAGCTGCAAAAAATATATATAAGGATAGAGATTCTCAGCTGTTATTCTAAACGGGGTCTTATTAATGCACCATTATCTATCTATCTGAACATTCCCAAACGTTATGAAATAAATAATTTCTTTTCAATTCATTTTTTACAGTAACCTAACATTTATCTTTATATTCCCCTTTTTCTTTTTTTTTCACTCTACTTGGGGCTAAAAGCAGATATATTGAGGGAAAAAGAAAGTCACAGTTTTGGTGTTTTTTGTTGTTGTTGTTGTTGTTGTTGTTCCCTTCTCAATTGGATTTTCGAGTTTTGGTTTGGAGAGAGATGTAATCTAGTGGTGGGGGCCCATAATTGACCATCAGAAGTTTTCTAGAACCTACAGTGAGGCCATTAATGTTCATTTGAGAACCACAGCACTGCTGAAAATTGTGGTTTATAAGTAGGAGCTATTTCTAGTGATAGCCCAATTTTTGGTTTATTAAATAAATTTAATATTACACCTAAAGATCATAGACATCTAAGAAACTTTGCTGCTATCCATCATTTTTCTGATGACAAGGACATTCTTGTATCAGCCTAAAGAGGAAACAACAGTCGGTAGTTTCATGGCTTCTGATTCTCACTGCTCCCTCTTTACCCACACCTGGCATCACTCTTTTATCAAATATTCTCTTAATCTTTCTTCAAGAAGAGTCTTTGTATCCATTTCCTATTGCTGCTGCATGAACTGTCACAAACTCAGTGGGCTTCCCTCACAGCTCAGAGGTAAAGAATCTGCCTGCAATGCAGAAGCCCTGGGTTCGATCCCTGGGTTGGGAAGATCCCCTGGAGGAGGGCATGGCAACCCACTCTAGTGCTCTTTTCTGGAGAATCCCATGGACAGAGGAGCCTGCTGGGCTACAGTTCATAGGGTCACCCAGAGTTGGACATGACTGAAGTGACTAATCAGCAGCAGCAGTGATTTAAGACAACACTAATAGTATTGTACAGTTCAGAAGTCAGAAGTTCTAAAGAACTTTCACTAAAGTCAAGGAGTTGGCAGGGCAGGACCTTTCTGGAGGCTGTAAGGGGAGAATCTGTTCCTTTGCCTTTTTCAACTTCTAGTGGTCACCTGTTTCTGGGCTGTGGCTCCTTCCTCCATCTTCTGAGCACATCACTGCAGTTGTTATTTCTGTCATAGCTTTGATGAACTTCTCCTTTCTGGTTTCTTGTTTCTTCTAGTAAGGACCTCTGTGATTACATCAGGTTGACCCAGATAATCAAGATAATTTTCACATCTCAGTATCCCTAATGTAATTGCATAGACAAAGTCCCTATTGCCACTGAAGGTAACAGTTGCTTCTGAGGATTAGAAGGGGGACATCCCAGAGAACCATTATTCAGGCTGCTGCAGTCCTGAAGATTCATGACCAAGTAGTCAGACTTGGCTCTTATGAGGATTTCCCTGGACAAATCAGCTTCAGAAAATTGAAAGAGATCTGGCAGTTGCTTCTCCAGCTTGCAAATTCTTTCTTTTATAACTGTCAGTGAAACCTCCAGGTTCTTGGTTCTTAATTGCTTGCTTTCTCTATTTTCCTCTTATAATTCATTTCAAAAGTGGGGCCTGAAGAAATTCAAAGATATGGGGAGAACAGTTACCCAGAGAGACTATTTTCGCTCCTGGTGCTGTTCTTTCCTCATTCAGGACACAATAATTTTAGTGTACTCTCTCTCCTCTCGGAGCTGTCCATGAAAACACACATATCTGTTGCCTGAAAGTATGTCAAGTCTACTATGGAGTGAGATAAGTGGAGAAGTCCTAGTCTGAGAGAGATAGGGAACATTTCTCAGGTGATTATTATAAATATTCATTTTTTTCTTTCAGATCTACAGGTCTTGAAAATTCTGAAACATACTTTCATACGATATTCAGAAACTGTACCTGCTGCTTATGTTAAGGGGTCGTTTGGGGACATTAAATTGAAATAATTTAAGAAACATCTTGGAAGCAATCAGTTAAGAAACTGAAATAAGGAATACATTTCTCAGTGGTGGTTCTCCAGACTCACATGGGTGGTGACAAAGAAATCCATTTGTATGTGTCCTCATGCATGGGAAGTAACCCCTGCAGCAGCAGCAACCCCTGCATCACCACCAAAAACTAGGACTGTTAAGTCATTATTCATCGATACTTTGTTAGGACATAATGGGAAATCTGTACTCAGCACCAGCATTTGAAAACAGGTCTTTTTCTCGCCTTCTACACATTACTTCTCTGAGTGCACACATTAATCAAAGCCAATGTACTGTAAATACAATCCCACTCTCCAACTGTGGGAGTCCCTCTTTTCCCTGTTGGCAGTGGCCTCGGCATTAATCATGTACACAATCTTTTACAGTGCCTGGGCACATTTTCCAGCTTCCCCTTAAACCACTGTGATATAAGGACTGCTTCTATTCCTTTAATATTGGACCAAATGTTATGGGTTTCATTTTCAATTTATGGAAATAATACTATTTAGCTTTTGATATTTCACATTTGACCTTCTTAAAACCAATATACCCACTCACTTTTTAATCTGGTCATGGCCTGATGTTATCCTAGGGTCCAGTTGAAGAAGTGTGCTGCTGCTAAGTCACTTCAGTCGTGTCCGACTCTATGCGACCCCATAGACAGCAGCCCACCAGGCTTCCCAGTCCCTGGGATTCTCCAGGCAAGAACACTGGAGTGGGTTGCCATTTCCTCCTCCAATGCATGAGAGTGAAAAGTGAAAGTGAAGTCGCTCAGTCATGTCCGACCCCTAGCGACCCCATGGACCGCAGCCTACCAGGCTCCTCCATCCATGGGATTTTCCAGGCATAGAGAGGGTAAAAATTCCACTAATTTAGTAAAGACTTCCCTCATAGCTCAGTTGGTAAAGAACCTGCCTGCTATGCAGGAGACTTTGGTTTGATTCCTGGGTTGGGAAGGTCTCCTAGAGAAGGTATAGGCTACCCACTCCAGTATTCTGGCCTGGAGAATTCCATGGTTGTATAGTCCATGGGGTTGCAAAGAGTCAGACATGACTGAGCGCCTTTCACTTCTACTTTCATCACAGTCAACAGATTGAGTATAGAGGGGGTTCAGGAGTCTGGCTTGCCACCAGTATCTGGCGGTGATGCTTTGGAGATGATGAAAACTGATAGTAAGGGACTTCTCTCACAGTCCAGGGGCTAGGACTCTGTGCTTCCCAAAGCAGGGGGCCCAGTTTCAATCCCTGGTTAGGGAAGTAGATCTCATATGCCAAAACTAAAAGTTCAGATGCTGCAACGATGTTAGAAGATCAAGTGTGCTGCAAGTAAGATCTGGCACAGTTAAAAAAAAAAAAAAAAACCTGCCAGTTAATCTTTGGCATGCTCTCCCTCCTCTATTCTAGTCAGATATAACTTCATTTTATTAAATTTTAGAACACTACAAGGCCTACCATTGGCCTTGGGCTTATTGGGCTTACTCACACTGAGTGTGACTTGAGATTTACTGATTTCTGTAGCTAGTCTTCTTGCTAATGTGCCATTGTTGCTGCTCTCCATTGATTCACATACCATATTACATTATTTTATTTAAAGCAACCCCAAAATGTTTTTTATTTAAGTAAAGAGTATGACTTAAAAACTTGAATGAAATAGCCAGCTCTAGTTTAGAAAAACATAGTATTTTTTACTTCCTCCCTCTGTCAGGCATAATATTCAACTATTTAACTAATGCTATGTGAGACAACAGACTTAATGTCTTTTGAAGTAAAAGTTAAAACAATATTATTGTCAAATAGTAGTCATCCAGTACCATGTTCAGCTTTGTGATCCTTCTCTTATATATATGTGATGGCCTTTGCCCAAAAATTGCCTCTTGCCATGGGGATAAAATAAACTCATGCCATAGCCAGGTATTTGGACCTGTTTTTATACTGGATGGCTCCATGGAGAAAGTCACATGGTCTTATCAGATGGAACTGTATTAAAAGGATTATAACCTAGTTTAGAAATGTAAACTTAATGACATTTCTTTTTAAAAGAAAATTACAATAGAAACACATAGAGAAGTCAGAGCTGAGACCTCCATACCTCCATTTCTTTTTCTCTATAACTTTTTAGATCCTGTTGCTCTTTTTGCAGAGTGAGTGATTTGGTGCTGCCCCTGTGGGGTGCCTTGGGTCATGGTGTCAGGATGTATCCTACCACACATCTCCTCCACCCTTTTCCTCAAGGGGTCTCTTCCATTCAAGGCCTGCCAGTTCTCTCTTTCTGAAAATAGGCCTCAAAGGTTTCCAAAAATTCTTTTGAAAACTTTACTTGTGGCATGTGAGCATATTGAACTTGACTGCAATAGGTGCCTTTCTCTCCAGCTTAGAACTCCTCTCCAAGCCCATGTTTCTCTTTTGAAAATGTTCTTTGAAATGTGAGAGACTGGGATTCCAATTAAGTGGGGGTTATTTAGGAAGGGAATAATAGGAAATGAGGAAGTCAATGGCCATGATAGTTCAGTTACTCTGAATAAAATCCAAATTTGCAGCTCTCAAGAGGAAGCTCATAGAATGTATTTCTGTGGTTTAGACTCTGGTGCTGAATACTTTTTTTCTCCTTCCTCACTAGGGAAAAAGCGACATTTTTCCCAGAGGCTAAAATCATTAAGATTGTCTGCTCCATGGGATTAGCTCCAAAAAAGCTAATATGCTTACGCTAGGAGCTGGCATTCTCAAGACATCCCCTCTTCATATTGCTCTTCATATTGAAGTTATGGTGCTTTATTCAGCAAAACATTCATAGTTATAGCCAAATAGGTTGCTTTGCGCCTTTATAAATTCTGCTCTGTCAAGCACAGAACGAGATAACATATGGTTTACTCCACTTCCTATATATGCATATTTATTTATGTTACATGTATACTATAGTGCTAATAAATTATGTCTATTACAAAACATATGCAGAAATTTAAATTATAAAGAGATCAACTACAGATAAAGAAACTGTTTTAAATATCTTGCTAATGATAATGTCACTAAAACAATCTCAAGATGTAATATTCTCTTTAGGAGAAATTTAACATGAATTTTGCTACTGCTAGGTCACTTCAGTCGTGTCCGACTCTGTGCAACCCCATAGACGGCAGCCCACCAGGCTCCCCTGTCCCTAGGATTCTCAAGGCAAGAACACTGGAATGGGTTTCCATTTCCTTCTCCAATGCAGGAAAGTAAAAAGTGAAAGTGAAGTCACTTAGTCGTGTCCGGCCCTCAGAGATCCCATGGACTGCAGCCTACCAGGCTCCTCTGTCCATGGGATTTTCCAGACAAGAGTACTGGAGCGGGTTGCCATTGCCTTCTCCGAACATGAATATTAGAGAATGTAAATTTATAGTTCAAACAGTCTTCTTAATAATTAATTTTATTGAGCCAGTTCTTGTCAATTTTGATTAGAGAACCAGTGATTTTTCTTTGCAATGTGGCTCACCAATATCTCCTAGGAATAAGAGAATTGTCAACTCTGACATCCTGTTTTCTGTTTGAGTTGGTCTTCTAATGATCCTCAATGTTTTCATTGATTTTGTTTCTCTGAAACTTTTTCAAAAAATGTATCCTTCACTAAATAGGTGAAGGTTAGCTTTACTAAAACTAGATAATGCAATTCATAAACCCAGTTAACCAGGGAGACATTGTGACATGTTGAAAGCTACTGAATGAGTGAAGGCACCATAATCAGTCCTTTTATGCTGTAGAAAGCTCTTGCAGGGGACCAGTCAATAATTTTTTAAATACCATTAAGGATACAATTCTCATGTTTTGATAACAAAAAAAAATTCAATTATTTTATTTTCCCTGTCCAGTAGAGTATCTCATGGCCCAAATTTACTATTTAAAGGTGCAGCTCAAATGATTTTTTTTTTTCCATAAAAACTTTCTTTTTGACCAAAGCAGGAGATAAATACTTGGTTCCTATGAAATTCCTACCATCTTGCCTGTACATCTTTTAGAACTGATTCAAGGACAATTCATGTTTGGGTTTCTTAGAGTATCTGCATTCAGGGAGAACAGTGAGGAGACCAGTCATGGACATATGTATCATTTGTTGTTTAGTTGCTAAGTCACGTCTGGCTCTTTGCTACCCTATGGACTGTAGCCCACAGAGCTCCTCTGTCCATGGCATTTCCCAGGCAAGAATACTGGAGTGGGTTGCCATTTACTTCTCCAGGGGATCTTCCTGACCCAGGGATCTAACTCATGTCTGCTGCAGGGGCAGGTGGATTCTTTCCCACTAAGGTACCTGGGAAGTCATTATATATCACAGTTCTTCCAAAAATACATGTCTGAAGAGACAAGTTAATCAGTCCCTCTACCCTAGTTGCAAATAAACTAAAATTTTGACTTTTATATTCTTGCCTCTATTAGGTGTTATTATCAAATGATAGATTATTAGAAGACATGCAAAGAGGAGCTAAAAATGAGAAAAGGGTTATTTTTTAAAAGATTCAAAATAAATATCAAATTCACAGTGAATAACCATCTTTGAATAACTGTAATTAGGCAATGGGTGATTATCCTAAGATAGTTTTTATTCTAAAATTTTTAATGTGCATATATGTACAATTCAACACATACTCATCTATATATATCTTCCTTCTCCTATTCTAAATTAGTTCCAGATAGAAACTATGCATAACCAGAAGGATATGTTTTTATTTCTTATTTTAGATACTGGATATTGGGAAAGAAATCATTATGGACGTTATAGAACAACTAAAATCAGTTTATTCCTGTGAGAACAGATGCTATAGTAAAGACAACAGGAATTTTTAGGGATGTTTTAGAGCAGCAAAGAACTAAAGGTGAAGGGTGAATTCAAACTGAAGACCAACAAACATTATTGCAGATTAAAAAAAAAAGAAGTTCAAGGAACAAAAGACCAAACATTTTTAAATATAGCTACTATTTCTGGAAGCATGGTAGATACTTCAAGGGTTGAAAACTCCAGGTTTTGCTTTGTTGTCTGAGAGTTGAGCGTGGGCATCCTTTATATTTTCCCACATACTCAGATGACTCCCAAGGATCACCAAAGTGAGATTAATGATTTAATTTTCTTTTGAAAGGTTATGTTCTCTTCCTTAAGCCATACACATAACTAACTGTGGGGAAAGTGTACCAGGTCAGACTGGTAGAACTGCAAAGGTTTCCACTGGATTTAATGGGAAAAAAAGTAAAGGAGAGTCAAATCATTTAAACTGCAGCTTATACTAAGATTCTGAAGGCCATGCTCACTACCAGAAGGGGGTCTCCCGCTATAATTTGTCTCTTGGAAATAAAATTTCGTATCAACCACCGGAGAAGAGATTCTTAGTAAGCGCTAACATATATCTTTGCCACAGTTTTTATATTAACAATGATTAGATTCAGAACATAATGCCTCTGACTGTTGGACTTGCTTACCATTTGCATGAGATGACACTTTGTTTCGGCTAATCCTCTTTTGGATCGAAGCATACATCTCTATTTCATGTCTGACTTAATACAATCTATGAAATAACAATAACCTCACATACGCAAATGACACCATCCTTCTGGCAGAAAGTGAAGAGGAACTAAAGAGCCTCTTCATGAAAGTGAAAAGGAGAGTGAAAAAGCTTGCTCAAAACTCAACATTCAGAAAACTAAGATCATGGCATCTGTTCCTATCACTTCATAGCAAATAGATGGGGAAGAAATGGAAACAGTGACAGACTTTATTTTCTTGGCCCCCCAAAATCACTGTAGATGGTAACTGAAGCCATGAAATTAAAAGACATTTACTCCTTGGAAGAAAAGCTATGACCAACCTAGACAGCATATTAAAAAGCAGAGACATTACTTTGCCAGCAAAGGTCAGTTTAGTCAAAGCTGTGGTTTTTCCAGTAGTCAAGTTTGGATATGAGAGCTGGACTATAAAGAAAGTTGAGTGCCAAAGAATTGATGCCTTTGAACTGTGGTTTGGAGAAGATTCTTGAGAGTCCCTTGGACTGCAAGGAAATCAAATCAGTCAATCCTAAAGGAAATCAGTCCTGAATATTCATTGGAAGGACTGATGCTGAAGCTGAAACTCCAATACTTTGACCACCTGATGTGAAGAGCTGACTCTTTAGAAAAGACCCTGATGCTGGGAAATATTGAACGCAGGAGGAGAAGGGGACAACAGAGGATGAGATTGTTGGATGTAATCACCGACTCGATGGACATGAATTTGAGCAAGCTCCAGGAGTTGCTCAAATATACAGGGAAGTCTGGTGTGCTGCAGTCCATGGAGTCACAAAGAGTCAGACAAGACTGAGTGAATGAAGTGAACTGAAAACTTTGAAATGTATAAACCCCCAATTTAGGAATCTCAGACTACCTGATCACCATAGGTTCCACTTACAAATTTCCACCAGGTACAACTAATTTCTTTGTTGCTTTTTATTTTTTTTAAATATAGTTGATTTATAGTATTATAGTACTTATAGTATAGTAATTATAGTATTAATATATTATTATATTCAGGCATATAAAATAGTTATTCAATACTTCTATGGCGAAGGCAATGGCACCCCACTCTAGTACTCTTGCCTGGAAAATCCCATGGATGCAGGAGCCTAGTAGGCTGCAGTCCATGGGGTCGCTAAGAGTAGGACACAACTTCACTTTCACTTTTCACTTTCATGCATTGGAGAAGAAAATGGCAACCCACTCCAGTGTTCTTGCCTGGAGAATCCCAGGGACAGGGAAGCCTGGTGGGCTGCTGTCTATGGGGTCGCACATAGTCGAACACGACTGAAGCGACTTAACAGCAGCAGCAGCAGCAGCATAAATCCAACTCCACTTAAAGTTATAACAAAAAAATGGCTATATTTCCATTTACAAATACAATCAGTATTTGTCTTCTTCTGTCTTTATATGTGTATATATATATATATATATATATACACACACACATCACATTTTCTTTAACTAGTCATATGTTGATGGACACTTAGGTTGCTTCTATATATTGGCTTTTGTACATAATAATGTTGCTCTAAACAGCAGGGAGTATCTTTTTAAATTCTTTTTTTCATTTTCTTTCGATATATACCCAGGAGTAAAACTGCTGGATCATGTAGTAGTTCTACTTTTAGTTTTTCTAAGGAACTTCAAACCATTTTCCATAGCGGGTGCAACAATTCACATTTCTACCAACAATTTAATAAGATTCTCTTTTTCCACATCCTCTCCAACATTTGTTATTTGTAGACTTTTTGATGATAGCTACTTTGACAGGTTTGAGATGACACCTCATTGTGATTTTGATTTGCACATCTTTGATAATTAAAGATGTGGAGATATTTTTACATGTCTGTTAGCTATCTGTACATGTTCTTCAGAAGAAATGTCTATTCAGGGCTTCTGTTCATTTTATAATCAGATGGTTCATTTTTCATATTGATGTGTATGTGTTATTTATATATTTTGAATGCTAGCTCCTTATCCTTCATACTATTTGCAAATATTTTCTCCAATTCAGTTGTCTTTTCATTTTGTTCATGTTTTCTTTTGCTGTGCAAATGAAAAGTTTAATTAGGTCTCCTTTATTTTTGTTTCTTTTGCCTTAGGAGACAGAACCAAACATACACACACACACACACACACACACACGAACAAACATTGCTACAGTTTATGTCAACATGTTGTATTTGTTCTCTCCTGAGAGTTTTATAGCTTCAGGTTTTACATTTTTGTCTTTAATCCATTTTGAGTTTATTTTGGTATGTGCTATGATAGTATGCTATAATTTTATTCTTTTATATGTAGCTGTCCAATTTTCTAAGAAACACTTATTTAAGAGACTTTTTCTCCACTGCATACTCTTGTTCCATCTGTTGTAGATTAATTGAACATAAATATGTAAGTTTATTTCTGGCTTCTTTATTCTATTCCATTGACTGATGTGTCTGCTTTTGTGCCAGTACCATGCTGTTCGATTACTATAACTTTGCAGTTTAGTCTGATACCTCCAGATTTGTTCTTTGTTTTCTTAAGATTGCTTTGGCAATTTGGAGTCTTTTGTGGTTCCACATATATTTTAGAATTATTTTTTCTAATTCTATGAAAAATGTCCTGGATATTTTGAAAGAGATTGCATTAAATATGTAGATGGCTTTGGGTAGTACTGACTTTTTAACAATATTGGTTTTTTCCAATTTATAAGCATGAGATATCTTTCCATTTCTCTATATCATCTTCAAGTTTGTTCCTCAATGTTTAACATTTTCAGAGTATAGGTCTTTCACCTCCTTGTTTGAGTTTATTTCCAGGTATTTTATTCTCTTTGATGCAATTCTAAATGATTGTTTTTCTGTTTCTCTTTCTGATAGTTCATTATTAGTGTACTTTCTCTTTTATTTTGCCTCCCCATTTCCTTGTTAGTTAAATCTGAATGGATCTGTTAGTTTTACATGTTGATTAAACAGATTGCTCATCCTTAATATCACAGAAGTTTTAATGTTACCCATACTAGTAAGTTTCAATGGTATGGCATTTTATAAATTTAAAAGCCCACTCCTACAGGCTATTTAATTTTAATATGTGGAACAAACTTGCAGTATAGTAATGACAATGCTTATCAGACCCAATTATGAAAGAAAATACTGATGTTTATATAAGCCAGTGGCTCAGTCAAGTTTCACATTGAAGAATTGGCAAAACAGAGGTTTGCCAACCTGATGCTTCTGATCGGTTTTCTATGCTTTGGCTATCCAAGGTTGCCAGTTTTTTAAACAATTATCTTTGAGGGCAAGAAAGAAATATAGCTCCTCTTTCTCCTGTGTTAAATAATTAACTATTTCAGTTTTCCTAGGATTTCTTATGAAAAGCTACTTCAGTTCCATGAAGACTGTTAATTATCGATGTGCTTGACAAATAATTATTGATTATGTGTGAGGTACTTTCCTAGGCAATATGACAGATAGATTAAACTGGTATAGCCCCTGTTCTATGACTGAATGGAAATGTCACTCTATTGGAAGGGCCATTTGAACAAGGCTGTCTTCTCTGTTTTATTTCAAGTTTTATAAATATAAAACTAGAGAAAATAGTCCATTTAGTCATTTGTTCATTCTGAATTTATTCAGTAAATATAGCTACTGACCAGAATTTTTCTCGGGCATTTGGATTCTTGAAACTTGAGATCTAATAGGAGATGTAGTTAATTGAAGAAATAAACAAATAAAACTGAGAAATATGATAAAATACTTGACTGGAACAGCAGGGAATATTAGTTGAAGAAGTAATCTGTA
>SJYC01130459.1:0-24302 GCA_006408675.1 Madoqua kirkii | reverse complement strand
CAATTATATTTATATTGATAAATGAAGGTATTTATTTTCAATATTAGTTTTAAAGCAAACTTGTTTACATTTTCAGTTATCTGAAACCAGTTAGGAAGACAGCCACTTAGATGATCGTCCATATGGCATTAATAAATGTATAACCAAGACAGGCATAAAGTATTTTGTATTTTAACCAAACTACTAAACTAACTCATGAAAATGCAATATATTACCTATTTAGCTGAGAGTTTTATTGCAGCTGTGTCATAATTTACAATTAACACAAACCAACACTCTATGATTACTTCTTAAATTTTTAAAAAGATGAATTATCTTTCATCCACATTCAGTTACAGCTCCATACATTTTATATGTAGAAATATATAAATATCTATAATTGCAAGAAAATGACTTAACCACCTCTGAGTAGTATTTACATGGAGAGTATAATAGGCAATATAATCACCAGCATTAAATACATAGAATTTTAAGGTAGATCAATGGTGTTCAAATTATTTTTCACTGAGAGGTCCAAGGATATAAATAGCAGAAGTGACAAACTAGGAAGGATGCTGAATTGGAAGATCTTATGCCTCTCCTTACATAATCTCCAACTGTATCTTTTTCTGTTTGTACTTATTTGAAGTAGTTATATCTATGGTTCTGATTTTTTAAAAGATTTCAAATCCTTTAAAAAATTTTAAAATCTATGTTTGTGAAATATTTTAATACTATATTAAGGGATCTATTAATAAACACAGGACTGCAGGGAAAAAATAAATGAGAGGAAAAAAAAAAACAACAGAGTAACTGATAAAAGCCAAGGGGAAATAGACATTAAAAGAGAAGAAGCAGGCATAATAAATATCTTTAAAAATTTGTTAGTGTAATTTGATGACAATGTACTTCCCATGTCTATAAAATGAATAAGGTAGGATAGGAACTTTGATAATGTCATCATGTGCCTGCCTGGAAATGGAAATATTTTAGCATAATTAGTCCATTAGTGTTTCCTCCATTTTATCTCTGTAGTATTGTAATTAACACAATATTACATTCACTATGGATCTGAAAGCAAGTTATTTTCCTTAGGGGAGATACAACGGAAATAGAGTGAGTTACCCAATCATACCAGGGTTCAAATATTCAAAATTTAATAAAAATAAGACATTTACTCCAGAACTACTCTTTCCTCCATGGCAAAATACTCAACAGCAAAGCAGTTGAACATGACTATATATTTCAATTGTGTCAATAAAAATGGCAAATGACACTAAAACAAACGAATCCCACTATAATTTTAAAGCTTATAATACCAATTTTTATTTGGCTTAGTGCAAAATATTATAGACTAGAGCTAAAAGGAAATGGAGAAAGGCTTTGTGAAACGGAAAGGAGGGGCAGGCTGGTACATGCTAATTACTGAGTTTCTCTGGGACAAGTCATCTAATTTGACCAGACCAGAGAAGTTCCACAAAGAGTGCTGAAGGAAGAAATAGGAAAATGTGTAAGGACCAGATCTGGAAACTTTGGAATGCTCATATGTTTGGGGCATCTCTATTTTTTTCATTCTTCACAAAAAATAAACATATCTGCAGAGTAAAGAAGTGGTGTTAAACATTTAAACAGCATTAACTAATTCAGTATAGGAAGTAAACTCTCTGATGCTCAAAGAGCACTGGCTGGCCTCAGGGATAATTTGCCAGTTGACTGGGTCTTTCATATGCTGTCAGGAATTTGGTTCCTAAGTTTAAACACTTGACGATGATCTGACTTTTACTCATGGTTGATCACTGACTCCTGCTTGACCCTCTGCCTGACCACCAACAGCGTTAAGTCTCTCCTTTTTCTGACCATTTAATCTTCACTTTCTTAAATAATTTTATGGTTGTGATCTATTTCTTTGTTTGTCATGGACATTACTTAAAGATGAAAAGTCTAGTCTACATATTTTTTGCATAGTTCCAAACACAAAGATGGTGAATGTGCAAACACTGTCAATAATTATATCAAATCTACTGAAAGAAAAGGCTGAATTTCCCTGCTCTCTGTAGGCTGGAAATTCAGTGTTACTCAGGAAAATATGTGGATTCATTTTTTATAAGAGGATTGCCAAACTAGAGATAATTCTAATAATTATCTATAGGCAGTTTATGTTTGACATAATTCTGTGTAAATTAAAATGAGAATATTGCCTATGTACTCATAATAGTAGTTTGAAAAGAGTGTGCATTAAACTAACTTGAGGAATTTGTAAATAGCACTATGCTTAAAACAAGCAGTGAACTTTGGCAGAAATCTTACTTACTGATTCATTCATATTTGCATTATTTATAAGATGCTGATTGGACTGTACTCTAAAAGAGACTCTAAATATGGTAATCCACAAAAGCTCTAATTTAATAATAACCCAAATAACAAATATTCATAGAACCCTCAAATGCTGAAAATTTCATGCTTGATAAATCACAATATTAATAACCAAAATTGAGAAAAATATTAAACAAAACTAAAAATATTTTAGTTTGACTGAATGACTACTTTAACTGACATGTTTTCCTCAAAATAATCCAGAAATTATTACAATTTGCATTTAAAAAGTATTTTTGCCAAATATAGAAAGTCTCTAACTTGATATTTCGTTAGCATTCACAATTGATGAGTTTAAAGTAGTAAGCAGAGAGATGATGTCTAAAGCGGATGTTGACTCACACTGACATTAGCGAATTTTGACTTACTCACTAGCTTTCTCTATTTCCAGTAATGAAAGAGAAAGAGGTGATATATATCACTTTCTTATTACAGAAATAAAAGTATGAGACAAATTAAAATATAATTATGAATGCTATAACAAATTCTACTTAAAAAATGCCAGCACAAATGCTGTTTGAATAAAGAATCTAAGTTCTCCCCAGACATGGTATCAAATTGCCTCCTGAAGACTTTCTGTGTCACTTCCTTGCCTGTAAAATGAAAAGAGGGACTGCAGGAACTCTTAGGTCTCTTACGTTTCTGAAATCTAATACTTGGTAAATAAGATAACCTATACGATAGCTGCATTGCTAAATCACTGCTGCGGCCTTCAAAAAGCCATCTTTCGGAAAAAAACTCAAGTATTTATATAATCAGAAAAACTTCCTGACACGACATGTACCTTGTTCCACTATATTTTAATCAAGTCAAGTTTATGGTGACTACTCAGAAATATTTCTTCTCACAAATAGAATATAATTGGATTGCTTTTCAGTAGCATAATTTGGCTCAATAAAAATCAAAGATATGCACCTGTTCTAATCATTTGAAAAACTGATAGATGCAAAGGTTACAAAAGAGAAAAACGTTGCCCAAAGCTATTGAGACACGGTGGATAGTGAGTGAAGCCACATAGAAGACGTTCCTTAGAAGCAAAGCAATGACAAACCTAGACAGTGTATTAAAAAGCAGAGACATTAATTTGCCTACAAAGGTCCATATAGTCAAACTATGGTTTTTCCCAGACTGATAAATGGTATGAAAATACCCATACTTTGGTGTATGAGCCTTTTAACAAAATGATTCCATCCTCGGTAAAGATGGACTCTATCAATGTATAGTTCATAAAATCTATGTGTCACCATATTCTTTCACTAACAAGCCAAAGTAAGGAGCTATTATCAAACTCTATTTCCCAGGCAACATATTAGTGCAACACTAAGCTATTTGATAATGTAAACAAAGGCCGAATTAAGAAGTGGAACATATGCTTGCCAAGACGAGTAGCAGATTTGGGGAACTAATTAAAGGCTGATTCACATGATGAAACTAATCTATTACTAGCCTGAGACAGACTAAGACACATTTCATGAATGAATAAAAGTAGCACAAGTTAAGTGACTTAAGATCCACTGTTCCAGAGAGCAGCTGACTATATTCTCTGTAGCAACATCTGACTTGATAATGCATCATGGCCTGAGGAAAGAGACTGCTGATTTCTCACAGATATCCACTTCTACACCATAGACATGGTAATATTCCTAATATTAACAGCATCATCTTCTATGTTTTTTGCTTTTTCTTTTAATTTTTGTTGGAATATAGTTGTTTGTCAACATTGTGTTAGTTTTTGCTATAAAACCAAGTGAGTTTGTATACATACACATATATTCACTCTTTTTCTAGACTACACTCCCATATAAGTCATTACAGAATACTGCATAGAGTTCTTATCAATTACCTATTTATATATAGTAATATATATATATTTATATGTCAATCCCAATCTCCCAATTTATCCCTTTGCTTCCTCCCAGTCTTCTTATGCTTTTAAGTGCTAAATCTAGTAGTGACAGTTTTGTATTAGTTGAATGCTTTGTTTCATATTGATTAATTAAGAGGCTAATATTGGCTTCTTCAAGAAAACCTTTTATTTTATGAAATATGAAAAATGCTGCCAATGTCCACATGTTAAATACCTTGTTTTTGCTTGCCTGCTGTTGTGAACTGGAGATGTTAGCTCAGCAGGATAGAGCACTGGGTTAATGAGGACAGGGTCACAGATTTTATCCCCATTCAGCCCAGTTAACTTGGCAGAAAAAAAGCTTGCTACACATGCTACAGCTGTTATTTCAGCAAGCCCAACTGTAAATGTGTAATGTGGGCCATGGCGGAGGGGATCAAAATGACCCACTCATCCAGTCTCTTGGAAAACAATTCCAAATGTCCATGGTTCAAGTCAGCAAAGGTGTATTTTCTTTAAATGGCACCATTACTTGTTTTCCAGATTTTGCTGAGCTCTGAACATTGATGGAAGATATAAGTTCAAAAAAACTTGTTTTACATCATTTAATGTGTTTTGCACATGATCTATTGTCTGTTTCAAGTAGTTTGTTCACCTGTAATGATGAAATAATTCATACATCTTAAGCTGAAGAACTCAACATCAGGCAGAAATGGTGATTTCCAAGGGTATAACTATGTAAAATGGAATACATTTTCAGAACCTAAGATTTTGAGAAGGATTTTCAGCAGTAGAATATGTTGAACCATGCTAATAACAGGAGTTTTGCTACCTAAGCATTATGAGTAGGAAACATCCATTTCATAAAAGATTTTAAAATGAGTCTATGTGGCAGATTAGTAAGTCAGTTGTACAAAAAGATTCTGCACAACTACACCAAACATTAGAAGCAACACACACTGGACAGTAGTACATGTGTGTGCCAGGACACACAGACATACATACACACTCATCAAAATTCAAAATGTGACTTTCATCATCTAATGATAAGCTTATATGATGTCTCTCTTATGAACCTCCTAACAAATATGCAAGACCATCAGTAAAGACCTTCAAAATTCAATAGAATCAAATATTGAAAGCAAAGTAAACTAGCTCCTTCTTATGTCTAGTTCTACTGCCAAATTTCTGTGCAATCCTACTTACATGTGCTTTATATGAAAGACTGTATCATCTGTTTCATGTGGATAAAATCAAAAGAATTGGCTCAACATACAAGTCATTATACAGATCCCCATATGTAATCCCCTATGTTCTGAAAAGACTTTTCATATTAACTTTTACTTTGGTAAAGGTATTTAATCAATATTTTTACTGAGCTAGGTTCTATTATTCACAAATATTGTGCCTTGCTCTTATAGCTAGTTTCAATTGATTTTTAGAGAACAGAAAAGGAAAGACACACATTCAAAATTCTATCCAAACAAAACAATAGATCAGAATCCTTAGACTCTTTAGGAATATCTTCAGAATGATAAAAGTCAGGAAGACTTCTTCATGCCCTGGCTATTCTAAAATCTCTTTAAATTATGGTTTCCTCAGGGTACATGTCCAGTAGTAGGATTACTGGGTCATATGGTAGTTCTATTTTTATTTTTTTAAGGAACCTCCATACTGTTCTCCTTAGTGGCTATACATAATTTACATCCCCACCAACAGGGTAGGAGGGTTCCTTTCTCTTCACATCCTCTCCAGCATTTACTGTTTGCAGAATTTTTTGATGATGATCATTTCGACTGGTGTGAGGTGATATTTTATCAGAGTTTTGATTTTGCATTTATCTAATAATTAGTGATGTTGCACATCTGTTCATGTTCCTCTTGGCCATCTGTATGTCTTCTTTGCATAAAAACCTATTTAGGTCTTCTGCAATTCTTTTTTCCTTTTCTTTTTTTTTTTTTTTTCTTTCGATACTGAGCTGTATGATAGGTGGGATGGAGGATGGGAGGAAGGTTCAAGGTGGGAGGATGTATGTATACATATAGCTGATTCACTTCATTGTACAGCAGTAACTAATACAACATAGTAAAGCAATTATACTCCAGTAAGGGGAAAAAAAAGACTTCTTCAGAACAAACATGATAGTGTTAAAAATTCAAAATTCTATGAGATCTTGTTTGATTGATAAGTACTTACCCCTCTCTCTCTGCATCCTACAAGGCAGAACAGCAAACTCTATCTAAAATTTCTCTATTTTAATATTCTTGCACTTTCATCTTGCTCATTTGTTTACTAATTTCACAAGTCAATTTGTATTAGGTTGGTGCAAAAGTAACTGTAATGTTGCATTGTCGATCTTTGCCTTTTGATACTGGAATGCATTCTTAAACAAAGGTGGTTATGTTATATACCATTTAAATGCTCATTTCTCACTTCATGTTTTTTTGGTTAATAACATTATTTGCTGTTTATTTTCTATTTATTTTAGATTATTGAAATGATGTTAGGCAAAAAGCAAATACAAGCAATTCTTATTTTTTTTTTAAATTGAAGTTCAAATGGGTTGTAAAGCAGTGGACACAATTCACATCATCAGCAACACATTTGGTCCATGAACTGCTCATAAACATACAGTGCAGTGGTGGCTCAAGAAGTTTTGCAAAGGAGACGAGAGCCTTGAAGCCAAGGATCATAGTGGCCAGGGACCAGAAGTTGACAACAAACAACTGAAAGCAATCCTCAAAGCTGATACTCTTGCAACTACATGAGAAGCTGCCCGAGAATTCAACGTCGACCATTCTATAGTTATTTGACATTTGGAACAAATTGGAAGGTGAAAAAGCTTAATAAGTGGGTACCACATGAGATGACTGAAAATCAAAAAGTTGTCATTTTGAAGTGTCCTCTTCTCTTATTCTACCCAACAACGAGAGCCTTGAAGCCAAGGATCATAGTGGCCAGGGACCAGAAGTTGACAACAAACAACTGAAAGCAATCCTCAAAGCTGATACTCTTGCAACTACATGAGAAGCTGCCCGAGAACTCAACGTCGACCATTCTATAGTTATTTGACATTTGGAACAAATTGGAAGGTGAAAAAGCTTAATAAGTGGGTACCACATGAGATGACTGAAAATCAAAAAGTTGTCATTTTGAAGTGTCCTCTTCTCTTATTCTACCCAACAACAATGAAGCTTTTCTCAACTGGATTGTGACATGCAATGAAAAGTGGATTTTGTATGACAACCACCGTTGACTAGCTCAGTGGTTGGACTGAGCAGAAGCTCCAAAGCACTTCCCAAAGCCAAACTCACACCAGAAACAGGTCACAGTCACTGGTGGTCTGCTGCTGGTCTGATCCACTATACCTTTCTGATTCCCAGTGAAACCATTACATCTGAGAAGTGTGCTCAGCAAATCGATGAGATGCAGCAAAACCTGAAGGCCTGCAGCTGGCACTGGTCAACAGAATGGACCCAATTCTTCTCCATGGCATTGCCCAACCACATGTCACACAATCAATGCTTCAAAAGTTGAATGAATTGGGCTACAAAGTTTTGCCTCACCTGCTACATTCACTTGACATCTTACCAACTGACTATTGCTTCTTCAAGCACCTTGACAAATTTTTGCAGGGAAAATGCTTCCACAACCAGCAGAAGGTAGAAATTGCTTTCCAATCACTCCTCAAGTCCCAAAACACAGATTTTTACATTACAGAAAAAATGTTGGCAAAAATGTGTTGATTGTAATGGTTCCTATTTTGATAATAAAGATGTGTTTGAGCCTACTTAAAATTCACTGCCCAAAACTACATTTACTTTTGCACTAACCTAACATACCTTGTTAGCAATGCAGACATAAGACCTGAAAGTCATACATTAAGTCAGAAGAGAGTCATGTTAACAGCTTTGATTGTTGGGATCAAGATATTAGAGTTAACATGATACTATAAGAAAAAGGGGCTTATTGGTGCTATTGTAAAGTTCTAACAATAATATTGATTCTTCATTAGCATTTCTATGTTTTTTTACTTTGTGTTTACTTCAGTTTTGTTTTGTTATTCTAAATACTGATACATATTAAACAAGTTAAGAAAAGCAAAAATATATATTATGAAAATTAATGAAAAAACAACTTACTAAAAGGGGGTTGGGAGGCTAAGATGGGGAGCTCTCATGCAGTACCACTTGATGTCAATTGCAGGAGTTATTGATGTCAGTTACAGAAAGAACTGTTAATTAAAGACCCCAACAGAAGAATCATTAAAAGCAAAGGCTCATTAATTACAGAAAAAATAATTAAAGAAAAATGTGTACATTGCATCTCCTTTAAGAAAGTGACTATTGCCGCAACTCAAACAGTGGGAAACTGTTACCATATTGAACTTTAACTTTTCTCCAGTGGACTTCCATTCTTTCAAAACAACCTCTCTCAACTTTCTCCTTTTACTCTATAATATAGCATTCCTCTCCTTTGTTTGTTAGACTTGCCTATAATTTTTCGATGTAGTTTACTTGTCCCAAATTGCAATTCTTTGCTATTTCCAAATAAATCCATTTTTTCTCGTAAAAGAATTTTTATTTTGGAGGTCAACAGTATGTAAGTCCATAGTTAAAGGCTATCCTACTAAGCATCAGTTTCCTCTTTTTTAAATTGAAATACAATTGATTTTCAATATTAGTTTTAGGTGTATAACATAGTGATTCAAAATTGTATAGATTATACTCTTTTTAACTTACAATAAATATTGGCTATATTCCTGGTGCTGTACAACATATCCTTGTAGCTTGCTCATTTTTTAAAACGCAGTTTGTGTGAAGTGTGGTGTTATTTCAGCAGGCATTATGGAACAGAGAGCTGTAATGTGAAAATGAAATAACGACAAAAGAAAAAGTTTAAATGTGTATTTACACTATGCTCCCTCTTAAAACCTTTGGCATGCTATGCTAGAAAGATGGGGTTTTTTGTTTTTTGTTTTTTACCATTTTTACCTTGTTAACTCTTCCTCATTATACTCAGATCTCTTCATAATTGTCAATTCCTTAGGGAAATCTTCTCAACCTCACTAAGTCAAGTATCTTTTTACACTTTTTAAAGAAAATAAAAGCACTTACTGCTTATGAAATGTATTTTCTCATGCTTTACAGTAAAAAAAGGCTCAGCTTAGGATTGTGTGCCCAAGCAACAGACTTGGCAACACCATTTATAGCAAACAATGAGGCTGAAATTCTTTTTGCAAATGGTGAGTCGTTCTCTATCCCCAACAAGTCTCATCTACCCTGACTCACAGGTGACTGCTGGTCAAATATTTCTCTTGCAGGCTGAAAGATGGAGGCTATTTTTTCTAAAAGAAGAATAGAAAGTATATTCTTAGTCCTCTAACTTGTAATAAAAATATTGAAATTTTAATCCAAAGTGTTTAGAATCCTCCAGCTTAAAGGCAAGATTCATTCAACTTATTCTTGGTCAAGTGAGACCAAGTCTCACTTAAGTTCATCTCATCTAAGTTCACAAATGTACAAGTTTGCTTTTCTTAATTATTCTGTAAATATAAGCAGAGATCCAAGAACTACCATATATTTAAGAACAGTTGTTGACATGGAAAAGAAATAGTAAGGTAAACTGGGGAGAAATGACCATTAAGGAGGCCAGATTATTTAAGAAAAATAAGCAAAATGAAATTAAAATGAATTAATCAAAATAAAATCCTCAATACTAACTAAAGGATTTATGAATGGTTTATGCATACCACAATAATAGGATACTAAGAAGAAAATAAAATTTAAATAACAGGTAAATTAATTCTAATGAAAGAACTAGAAAATAAAATCAAGCATAAAAGGCAGAGCTTTGCAGAGGAAAAATAAGAAATACAGAATCAATAGAGAAAATCCAATATACAATAAATAGGAGTTTCAGAAAGATAGGAAATAGGAAAGTGATGGAAACTTAACAGATATAGCAGATATGGAATTCTCAGAGGTGGAGGGCACATTATATTTTTCTTCAGTTCTTTTTAAAAAAATCATTTCTACATATGTTATTTTTTGTTTGTTTTTGGTCCCTTTCATTTTAGCTTCTTACATCTTTTTTCCTCAACACAGGAATCATCCTTTTAAAATGTACTACAAAGCAGTGAACATCTTTACTCAAATCTCCAAAATGCACCATTACATTCAGAGAAAAAGCCAAAGTCTCATATGATCTAACTTGCACTCCCTAACACATCTCTGACCTTTTCTAACACCACTTAGCCCAGGCTTAAAGATCAGGCATGCTTGCCAACAAGGGTTTTCTCTAACCGAGACTTCTGCATCAAATTCTTTTTTCTTAGTTAGCAGCACGCTTACTTCCCCATTTCCTTTGCCTTATGCTTAAATGAGGCTTATTCTGATCACAACATTTCAAATCATTACTCCAGACTAGCAATACTGGTCTTCCCCATTCTTCTTCATGTTTTCACTTCCCCATACCTTTAAAAAAATGCAATCAAATTTACTTAATTATTGTGTCCACCCTTTACTGTCAATGTTTATTTAGTCAGTGAGATAGAAGCTCCATGAGATCAAGTACTTTTGTAGCTTTTGGTCATTATTGTATTGCAAGAGCCTGCAACCATGCCTGGCACACAGAAGATGCCTTATAACTACTTAAGTGAATAAATAAACAAACACAGAACTTCTCCACTAAGTGGCACAAAACATGAAATAGTGGCATTGTAAAAAAGAAGCTTCAGTGTGAGCATACCACTCATTGTGATAAATAACATACAGTCCACAGGGTCACGCAGAGTCAGGCACAACTGAAGTGACTTAACAAGCACACACATGCACACATAGCTGGAATAAGACAGATAATATTTCTTGGTTTTTAAGCATATAGAACCATCCAATAGGTGCCACAAAAGTGTTATAATGCTGGTTATAAACTAACGTTGCCAAGTGAAAATCAAGGTACCCTCACAAAATTTGGCAAGTTACAAATGTGGCAGGATAGATAGAAAAAAAGTTAAGAAAATTACCGTCCTTGTCATACAAACTGGGACTCCAGATAAACTCTGTTCTTATCATGGAAAGCTGGTGATTAGTTAACAAAATAGTTATTAGAGTATGATTCTTAAATTTATAGAGACAACCTCTAACAGAACTAAAAGCAAATGCTGGCGTAAATTTATAGGGAGTCAAAACAATGATCATGGCTGACAAAGTATAAAACAGCAATATAGTCATTTAGTGAGACCTGGATAACTAAAAAGAAAAACTAGTTATCAAAGTAGCTGAAAGTGCTTATATCTTGGAATTTACATAAGAGGAGGGGAGGTGTATGTAAGAGGAGACTTTTTCAAAAAATGTGTTCCTGTATACTATTAGATTTTTTAGTGCACAATATTTCTTTAAAAAAATGTTTAAATATTTAAAAATAAACAAAAAACAGCCTGGAGAATACATATTAATAATAATGGTTTATGCATACCACAATAATAGGATACTAAGAAGAAAATAAAATTTAAATAACAGGTAAATTAATTCTAATGAAAGAACTAGAAAATAAAATCAAGCATAAAAGGCAGAGCTTTGCAGAGGAAAAATAAGAAATACAGAATCAATAGAGAAAATCCAATATACAATAAATAGGAGTTTCAGAAAGATAGGAAATAGGAAAGTGATGGAAACTTAACAGATATAGCAGATATGGAATTCTCAGAGGTGGAGGGCACATTATATTTTTCCTCAGTTCTTTTTAAAAAAATCATTTCTACATATGTTATTTTTTGTTTGTTTTTGGTCCCTTTCATTTTAGCTTCTTACATCTTTTTTCCTCAACACAGGAATCATCCTTTTAAAATGTACTACAAAGCAGTGAACATCTTTACTCAAATCTCCAAAATGCACCATTACATTCAGAGAAAAAGCCAAAGTCTCATATGATCTAACTTGCACTCCCTAACACATCTCTGACCTTTTCTAACACCACTTAGCCCAGGCTTAAAGATCAGGCATGCTTGCCAACAAGGGTTTTCTCTAACCGAGACTTCTGCATCAAATTCTTTTTTCTTAGTTAGCAGCACGCTTACTTCCCCATTTCCTTTGCCTTATGCTTAAATGAGGCTTATTCTGATCACAACATTTCAAATCATTACTCCAGACTAGCAATACTGGTCTTCCCCATTCTTCTTCATGTTTTCACTTCCCCATACCTTTAAAAAAATGCAATCAAATTTACTTAATTATTGTGTCCACCCTTTACTGTCAATGTTTATTTAGTCAGTGAGATAGAAGCTCCATGAGATCAAGTACTTTTGTAGCTTTTGGTCATTATTGTATTGCAAGAGCCTGCAACCATGCCTGGCACACAGAAGATGCCTTATAACTACTTAAGTGAATAAATAAACAAACACAGAACTTCTCCACTAAGTGGCACAAAACATGAAATAGTGGCATTGTAAAAAAGAAGCTTCAGTGTGAGCATACCACTCATTGGATAAATAACATACAGTCCACAGGGTCACGCAGAGTCAGGCACAACTGAAGTGACTTAACAAGCACACACATGCACACATAGCTGGAATAAGACAGATAATATTTCTTGGTTTTTAAGCATATAGAACCATCCAATAGGTGCCACAAAAGTGTTATAATGCTGGTTATAAACTAACGTTGCCAAGTGAAAATCAAGGTACCCTCACAAAATTTGGCAAGTTACAAATGTGGCAGGATAGATAGAAAAAAAGTTAAGAAAATTACCGTCCTTGTCATACAAACTGGGACTCCAGATAAACTCTGTTCTTATCATGGAAAGCTGGTGATTAGTTAACAAAATAGTTATTAGAGTATGATTCTTAAATTTATAGAGACAACCTCTAACAGAACTAAAAGCAAATGCTGGCGTAAATTTATAGGGAGTCAAAACAATGATCATGGCTGACAAAGTATAAAACAGCAATATAGTCATTTAGTGAGACCTGGATAACTAAAAAGAAAAACTAGTTATCAAAGTAGCTGAAAGTGCTTATATCTTGGAATTTACATAAGAGGAGGGGAGGTGTATGTAAGAGGAGACTTTTTCAAAAAATGTGTTCCTGTATACTATTAGATTTTTTAGTGCACAATATTTCTTTAAAAAATGTTTAAATATTTAAAAATAAACAAAAAACAGCCTGGAGAATACATATTAATAATTACTAACCAGTCAACATTATTTTCATTCTATCTGTGAAAAATGAATGATTTTACTGTGGAGATATACTTTAAGGTATAACACAACAAATCATGGCTACAAAACAAAAGCCGCAAATAATACAATTAAAATAAGAACCCTGCTAGTAAATGTTCATTCTGAGACCAAGGCCAGAATAAAAGGCCAAAATAAAATAATACCATATATGTTTCCATAATCAGAGGCTGAAGTCATAGTCTCGTTAAGGTGTAACGATAAAAATACTGGTAAAAATCAAAACTTGTCATTCCCTTATTTATACAATTCACTTATTTATTTTTTTTCATTCACACATCAAATGCATATTGTGCTCCTATTAGTTTCTAGGCATTTCGTAACATTTTATGAGAGAAAACTCATGCAGTCCCTTTCTCGTTTCTCATTCCTAAGTACTATCATCTCACTTCCAAGCATTATTTTGCCATGACATAAAGCCATGACAGAAATTTGATAAGCAATAGCCACCACTTGGAATCATTTATTAACTAAACTATCAACATGAATACATTAATTTTACATGTCAAGTTATAGTTTATAAAATATATTCATGTAAAATAATTACTTTCTTTCATAAGAGTCCTGTGTGGCTAGTACTTTTCCTAATTAACAAACGAGTAAGCTCAGAGAAGGCAAGGGACTTACCAAAGACTACATATTTGAGAAGAAGTGAGGCAAATACTCAGATTCACTATATTTTCCACCGCATTTCCCCTACTTTTGCATCATGCTAATGCTTAGGTTGGACATGTTTGTGCAATCCTGGTTATTCTAAACACAGTTCAAGTGCTCCTCTCTGGAAGCTAGTGATTCAGTTCAGGCAAGTAATTGCTGCTTCTTTTTGTTATACTCATACTTAATCATGTCTGACTTTTAGCTTCTTTACTGAGATTCTAAACCTTGTATTCTGTGTGTGTGTGTGTGTGTGTGTGTATGTGTGTATAGCATTTATCCTATCATTTCAATGCCCTTCCATAATTTTTGGACAAAACATGTCATGTGATGCCTGCTAGCTTGTACGTGCTACCTCGTGGAAATGCCCTCAGTATGCAGGCTTAGTACAGAAGAACTTTAACTTATGATTCTGACCGATTTAAAAAGCATAAAAGCTGTATTGAGGGGGCTTCGGCATTGGGAGATCATGTACACCTGTGGCTGATTCATGTCAATGTATGGAAAAACCATTACAGTATTGTAAAATAGAATAAAGTTTTAAATTAATAAAAAAACTTTTAATTGGAAAAAAATAATAAAAATGGACTTTTAAGAATTTCAAACAAAAACAAAAAAACTTTATACCTAAACAAATTACTTTTTCTTATAGTTCTGTACATAACATAGAGACATGTATTAGGAATCATAGAACTGCATGATAGACTTGCTTCTAACACCTACTGTGCAATATGTGGGGAAAGATTGGGGGCTGATTCTGGAGTCAAATGGGGTGGATTCAAATCCTATCTTCAGCATTCACCAGCTGTGGGTCATGGGCTGTTATATTCTCTCGATGCCGCAATGTATTCATTGACAAGATAAAAGCAGTATATACATCATAGGATTGTTTAGAAGGCTAAATCAGCTAATTAAATAGTTTACAATAGTGTCTGAAACACAGCGGTACTTAATAAATTATTATTAGTTATTTTATCTTCCTTACAGGTGATATGGGTAATCAAATTAGATGGCACATGTGAAAAAGACTTGAAAATTATCTCACTATTTCTCTAAATCATGTATTTATGATGAACAAAAAATGAAATTCACAAATTTGAAGTGTGTTAAGTGACTCACTATTAATCTTAATCATTACATGAAAATAATTAAATGCTATTTAGTAAGGACTGACTTATTGTGAAATCCTCAGAGTACTTCCCCACAATTCAGTTATCAATGATTTCTGATTCATTCCACCATATAATTCTGAGAAAGGAAAACAAAAGGGGGCATTTGCTGTTGCCCTTCTGGGGTTCATACATTCCAGACTCACCCTCTCCAGACAGATTTGTCACAATTTTCACCTAACTTCAGCAGCAGCAGTAGCACAGTGCTCATTGATGGGGAAATCCATTTATTTAGGTAATTTGAAGAAAGCTCTACTTCTTAACTTCATTTGCATAATCTCAAACTGAATATGATTTTGACTATTTACTAGCTTTACATAATTTATAAAACAGTAATTTATACACTATGAGTATTCCAGAGAACTCCTTTAATAGCCATTTACTTTCAATTTCCTGTGGCCCACACATCATTCATTTGAATGAGAAGGGATCCTTCTGTGTTAGTAAATTACAGCTCATGAAAGGAAAACAGACACTACCCATGAGGAGGACCCTGAACCGTGGGTTAAGAATACAAAATGTATTTGAGGTGAGGGAGGTGAGGTGAAGTCGCTCAGTCGTGTCCGACTCTGCGACCCTGTGGACTGTAAACTACAAGACTTCTCCATCCATGGGATTCTCCAGGCAAGAATACTGGAGTGGATTGCCATTTCCTTCTCCAACAAAATGTATTGGGTACCTGCAATTCAGAAACTGAGGTGCTTTCCCAGAACCTTTAACAATATTTTAAAATCAATTTTATTATTTTCAGTCACTCTCTCTTGGTAGCCCAAGATTGTAGAATAATACAAGAACAAAGCAAAAGCTTATAGTACTATGGAAAAAGCATTGAATTAAAAACAAAAGATTGGGAGGAAATAGGTCAATATGACGCATAGGGAAAATATAGAGAAAGCAAATGAGAATATAGTAGCAATAGAAGGATGAACCATATATTTTCAAATGTACTCTTTGTAATAAACATCTTAGATTCCTAGTAGAAATTTCTGTCTCAAACCTTTTTAGATGAATTATTTGGAGATGAGTTTATATTACATGAATTTCTTTTTCTATTTACATTTCTACTGCCAATATTTGAGGTTAGCAACTACATGTCACTTGACTTATATTCCCAAAGTCTAGCAGAGGACCTGGCTCATAGGAGAACTTTATAAATATTTAATTATATTGCAGAAATTAGGGAGGAAGAAGAGATGAAGAATGGGTAAGACTGCCTATTGTGCAGATTAATTGATGATTTTAACAAATTAAAAACTGAATTAAGGAAAATTTTGATTTACCTGGTATCCAAATTAATGCAACAAAATGTATGCTTTCTCATGTCTTTTGATTTTAACCATACTGTGCCCTCATCCCCCATATATCCATACCCTCTTCCACATACACGCACATTTGTAACCTAGAAACTTGTGAAAAATTGTTTCAAATGAATTAAATGGATAAATTTTATAGAGTAAAATAAATATCTCTTTCACCCCTGCTTGGTTCCCAGTCCTTTAGAGGAAAACACCCAAAGTCTTATAGATATACAAGCACACAAGTGTATATTTACTTATGTAAATAAGTATTTACTTATGTAAATATACACGTATGTGTTAAACTTATGTGTATTAACACACATGGATGGCATCATTCTACACAAACAGTGGTATACATCATTATTTCCTCAAGATTACTGTGAATAATATTAACCATGCATTTTAAGTCAATATTTTTTAAAATAGTCCACAGCAGAATAAACTAGGAAGCTAAAAACATTCTCAATCACTATCCCCTGACATTTAGACTCAGCAAGTCTATAGAAGGGACAAAAATTATGTACATTGAAAAAGCTCCTCAGAGATTTCTGATCACAGTTTGAGAACAACTGTTCTAACAGGAATTACTTCCTTTAGAAATATGCACATATACATAGCTGAATTCACCTAGGAGTTTAGAAAAGAGGACTGTTTGTTTGGATTTATGATATGGAGACTTATCATAGCGATGCATAGAATTTGTACAGTAGTTTCAAACTTCAAAATGATTCAGATTTGAATCAGGTCATAAAAAGTATATATCTTTATAGAAAAACTTGCTGAATAAACTCACTTTTCCAGAATATTATGCCCTCCTGGTTCAAGGTAGTGCAGAAATAAATCTGGTTAAAAGAATAAACACTAGGCTAATGCAAGCAACACTCAGATTAATTCTGATCTAACTTTCCCTTGCAATCCAAAATTTTATATTGCTAAATATAATTTGACAGGTCCTTTCAATTAGTTTATGAAGCTAGGTCATAGCCAGACTTCTCACAGGAATCATAGTCTGTTTTGTCTTCCTTATTTGCCTACTGAACAAATAACAAGATCGTATCATGAATCCTCATCTGAAACCTAAGCCTTAAATCTAAATATAACTTTAATAATATTGGGGATGGAGTACAAGGATTAAATTTATTCAAGGGCTCTCATCATTGCCCATTACCTAGATACACACAGTAAATAAAGTGTGATGTGATGACACATTGATATAACAAAGTGTACTCAGATCCTGGTAAAGTGCCTACCTCCTACCTAAGCTCCTTCCCCAATTTGAAATGGGGCAGTGCAGAAAAGTCCTTTGTTATCATCAGCCTTCCTGTGTTGTTACTGCAACTAGAAATGCAGTTTCTCTAGTTCTCAGCTGGACTGTGAGAACATAGAAGCTCGTGTTTTATACCAACCACTCGCACATTGCTTTGAAAATGTCTGTGTCTATATTACAACTCCACAGGAATACAAAACAAATGTGAAGCAAATGTAGAAAGATTATTAGAATGAATCTAAGAGTCATTAATAAAGTCTTAAACTTACATGAAACACATACATAAAACATAATTATGCAATGTACTATGTGTTTATGACCTGTTCACTTATTAAGGGTGAATTCTAAGCCATTTGGTAGCCTCCTTTTACTTGAAGGTGTCCCTTCAAGTGATGGCAAATTTCTATGTAGGAGGAACTGAATGCTAAGCATTGCTGTGGCACAGTCTTGGGTTAAGGGTGCATCTAACGAGGATCATATTTCAACTTGCTCATGTTTGTGAAGGCAGTACCTTCACAGCTTCATCAGCCAGTCTACATTCCACCAGCCTGACTGCCAGAACAGGGTCTCAAGATTCCTAACTAAAAACATTTTGAGCATTTAAATAATCTATCGTCACTAGGATGCTGAAGCTGAAGCTCCAAGTGATGGGAAGCAATGACTCATTGGAAAAGACCCTGATGCTGGGAAAGACTGAAGGCAAAAGGAGAAGCAGGAAGTTGGGGATGAGATAATTAGATGGCATCACTGACTCAATGGGCATGAATCTGAGCAAACTCCAGGAGAGAGCGAAGGACAAGGAAACTTGGCATGCTGCAGTCCAAGGGGTTGCAAAGAATTGTACATGACTTAGCAACTGAACAACAATAGGCTATACATGAGACATAAGGCTTTCAGTGCTTTTGTCTGAAAATTGTGAATATTACCTGCTCAATTTCAGAGGAGTCTCATGAGGATTAAGTAACAGATGGATTACTTAAAAAATAAAGCTTTAAAAATGCATGGTATACTTTATTAAAAAAATGCAAGTTCTCAATTTCGTTGGAAGATTCATTAGGGAGGGAGGACAAAGGATAAGCTGGCTTCTCTGCCATGTTCCTCTTCTCTTAACTTTTGATGTCATTTACCACCTAGCTACTACATGTCAATTCCAAGAATCATCCTTATTCTTATTGTGCATGCTCAGTCATGTTCAACTCTTTGTAATCCTATGGACTATAGCCTGCCAGGCTCCTCTCTCTATGGAATTTTCCAGGCAAGGATACTGAAGTAGAGTTGCTGTTTCCTTCTCCAGGGTTATCTTCCCAACCCAGGGATCAAACCCACGTGTCTGTCATCTCTTGCATTGATAAGTGGGTTCTTTACCACTGAGCCACCTAGGAAGTCCTTTCCTTTATCACCTGTATTCCATCAGCAATTAATTTCTACCAATTAAAACAAAATTTTCACATAAATAATTCTTGAATCTGCTCTCTCTGATATTTTTCTATTGCTATCCCTGATCCAGCTTCTCATAAAAGAGTCTTCAGGAGGCATCTCTAACATTATTCATAATCCCTCAAATCTATTTTCTAAATAGCTGAACAAATATGCAATCAAAATGAATATTGATTATAGCTATTTCCCGCTTCAAATGCATCCAAGGTTCCTGTTCATGCTCATGCGTCTCAGTTTGACAAATCACTCCCTCTACAGAAAGACCATTTCCTGTCTGCAAGCTTCCTTTCTACATTCTCTACCTTCCATTTCACTCTGGCAATGCCAATTCAGTTTACTTACCACTCATGTCTCAAGACTTGGCCAAGGTAACACATCATCCAGGAAATTTTCCTTGATGCCACTCTTTCCTGACCCATAGCACATTTTTCTAGGGCTTCTATAAAATCCTGTATCTATTTGCATCACTGCATTTTCTACGTCTTCTGTCTTATCTTGTTGATTTATATGTCTGTCTCCTCTGAATGGGGAATGCCTTGACAGCAAGGTCTGTGTCATAGCGTCTAAAGGTTCTTATATTGTAGGCACATAGTGAGCCTCAATAAATACCTGTTTCCAAGTGTAAGTAAAGAAAGTTGTAGTAAAAATAATTATATGGAAATAATTATATAAGGAGGAAGAGCTGGCAGAGAAATATTACAAGTACAATCACTGGTAAGAAAGAGGCAAAAAAATAAAGGGAAAGAACTGATGAAATATGGATAAAGGAGAAATAAGAGAAGGTGGAAAAATAACAAGAGTTGGTTCATGGAGAATAGGGTTATCACAGGACAAGAGAAGCAGCCTGCAGAAATAAAAGGCAAAACTGACGAATAAAAACCAATTTTGTTGAGCTCAGAGAAACATAAATGAAGAAGTAAAAAGGTGTATTGATAGGCAATAACCAGGAAAATAGCATCCATAAGGTAGCCATCTGGGTAGCAGAAGAAAAAGAGAGCCCAGAATAATTGAAGATAATTGATTCAATGTCAATGTGAAAGAAAGAACATCTAAGGAAAACAAAGACAGGAAAGAAACAGTAAGAAATTATGATGCAGAAATATATTAGAGACTGTCTTTTAAATACTGAACCATTTGTTGTTAGAATTTGTTAAAAGTCATTTGTTAAAAACATAATGTAAATGTATCTTTCTTTCTTAAAAACAAGGGACAAACATCAAACCCAAAGTCAGCAATTTCAATGGTAAGCTGTCATTAAGAGAGTACTATACAGCTACTCTAGCCTTTTTTAGATTAATTTTTCTCATGTAGTCATATTAAATGAGTTTTGCTTTCATCAAGAGCGTTTGCAATTCAGCAGTTACTTTCAGCTATAACAAATTATTCAGATTTGAAATATAAAATATTCTTTTCTATCAGTATACTATAAAAGATTACCAGTCCCCACTGGCATCTTCAAGTTATTTTATTATTCAAGGAGAAAACCGGAAGAAAAACACCATGGGCAGTTGTCCTGTATGTTGTCAGAGCAGGTGACATTTATGTGATGTGACTCACCTTGACATCTCAGTATTCCATTACAAATTGGAGAGACTGTGTTTTCACCTGTGGGTTGCAATTGCCTCAGGTACCCTCATACTATCTATGTTCCTCGGCAGGGGTCAGTCATACTTATTGTTAAACACATGGTGACTGCTGGCAAATTGACAGTCCAGTGCTTGAATCTGCTCTGTCTAATTTAGTATCTTGTAGGAGGCAGACCTCAAGGGATATCATGATGTTAGTTATGGTGTGCCTAGAAATGTAATGGGACTATTTTTTTAACTGTATAGTTTTATGGTTTTATAATCACATTATTAGGAAAATTAAGTATATACTAAGTCAAATTTCATAGCTATTTTCTAAAATACTCTTCCATTGTGTCTATTTTGAAATTTGTTAGAAATGACTACCTGAGGAATTTTATCCTTCTCACTTCTGGAAATGCAGAATGTAACCTATTCTTCTCCTTTCCACACTTCATTGTTTGGCTCTCCTTTAATATTATTAACCATGGATTAGTAGCCATGATCATTGATCCATGCCATTTTATGGCCAAAATATTTCAACCTCACTTTGTTGTCAGCTGTTGACTATAAATATTCTCATTTTCCAACCATGTTTCTCTGTCTCATATTCTAAATTTTGTTGGACTCTGTAATAAACTTAAAAACTCTTGAGAGTTCCTTGGACTGCAAGGAGATCCAACCAGTCCATCCTGAAAGGAATAAGTCCTGAATATTCATTGGAAGGACTAATTCTGAAGCTGAAACTCCAATACTTTGGCCACCAGATATGAAGAGCTGACTCATTTGAAAAGACCCTGATGCTGGGAATGATTGAGGGCAGGAAGAGAAGGGGATGACAGAGGATGAGATGGTTGGATGGCATTACTGACTCAATGGACATGGGTTTGGGTGGACTCCGGGAGTTGGTAATGGACAGGGAGGCCTGGCATGCTGTGGTTCATGGGGTTGCAGAGTCAGACATGACTGAGTGACTGTACTGACTGAACTGACTGACACCCACTGTTTCCTGGGGCTTTTTAGTGTCTATTCGCATGATATTTTAAAGAATTTAAAATCATTTGGAAATAATATACACCATCTGTAGTGTCCCTACTAGACAATTCAGTAGTTTTTATACACATTGTTTACATAGTTATCATAGCAAGCCTATTAGATGGATTTTTGCTTTCCTTGTTTTACTGATAAAAAGGAAAAAAATAAAATAAAACCTGAGTCTGGAGAGTATAGTGATGTATCCACATCAAAAGCATCTAGTAACCAAGTCAGGATTTAAACCTTGTGTATTGGATTCCAAAGCCAGGATTTATCATTAAATACCAGGCAGACAAATGATAACCTCTTGGCATTTTTCATATGCACCTGGCAAAATTCAACAAGAAAGATAATCTGCTGCACAAACAAACAAACAAAAAAATCTAACCCTAAAGAGGCATTTGAAATGCCAAAGTACTCCATATTGCGAGGAAATGACAGTGACTTCTATCCTGCACTCATGAGACAATGCTGTTTCATCTAGCTAAATCCCAATCTGTTGTGGTTCCCTTTGCTTTCTGCTCAGAAAGATGTATTTGAAAATCTGCTGCGGCACTACAACCCCTGCTCCTAAATCACCCTCCAAAAGCAGAGTATAAGGTAAAAGATATTAAACAAAAATATTACTAATCATTATAACATGAAAATATTCTATGTAGAGTACATTTAAATATTTACTTATTAGTTTGGTATTTCTAATGACATCTTTACTAAAACGTTCTTCTTTTAATATAAGGTTCTCTAAGCTTCAACTTAAAGATAAAATGAAAAAGAAAGTGTTCATTATTTGAACCCTGTTGCTATTAAGTATCTCTACCCCAGGCATGTGAGAGTATTGCCACCCAGATTCAAAGGGAAATTTCCTTTTTTTGTTGTTGTTGTTGCTGTTGTTACATTGAAGAACTACTGAAAGTAAATCTTCTTCTAGACTACTAAATTCCAATCTGAAAAAAGAAACTGAGGAAAGGACAGCTCATTTTTCCATTGAGACATGACCAGTGGATCTGAAAAGGATCCATGAGACATCTGAAATATTCCCATTTCTGGGCCCATTAAGCTGGTACTTTACCATAAGTACAAGGACGTTTTAATAATTTAGAAAGAAAAGCAGGCTAATGAGTACATGGTATAATATTTTAAATTTTTGAATACATTTTATTTTATTTACGTATGTTTTTATTATTTTTTATTTTGGGCAAACCAACTGCAGCTTGTGGATCTTTGTTTCCCAAAGAGAAATCAAACCTGTGCCCCTGTAGTGGAAGCATGGAGTCCTAACCACTGGACCACTAGGAAATTCCCTTGAATAGATTTTACTACCCTGAATAAAGTTTTTGTTTCTTTCTTTTTTCATATAGTTCTACCTTGAGAAACTCATTGAATCTTACAGCTTTAACGACAGTCTCTTTGAGAATAATCCCTCGATTTATATCTATGTCCAGTATTATCCTAATATCTTGTTCCACTTTCCAATAGGAAATTAGATATTTTCACTTACATGCTTTATCTGAAATTTAAAATATCTGTATTTGAACTTGATACTCTCAAAATTATCTTTTCTATTTTTGAAGCTCAGATTGCAATAATATTAAAAAAGCACCTTTATTTCCCTTATTTTTTATACTCAACACATCAGAATCCTCTTAGACACGTGGCATCTCCAGGTTTTTATAAGTTGAAATACCAGTTCCAAGCCCTTCATGAAGTTGCCCCCAACTCACACAAGTACATCTTTTGCTTCACTTCCTTCTAACCATACCCTACATTTCACATTCCTCCTTTTAAGTGCTTTTCTTCCTCTTCCCTGGAAAGTTCCCACTCGTTCATTAAAACTGAGCTCAAATAATTCTTCTTCGGTAAAGTATTAATTCTCAGTGCATAGCTGGTCACTTTCTGGGTTTCTAATATTTATATTTATTCCTCCCTAATTTAAAAAACCCTTGAAGGCAGAATTGAATCCATATCTAGATTTTGCTTTCTATATGAAGAATAGAACTCTCTGAAAAATAAGTATTCATTAAATATTTCTAAATGCTTGTATAAATGAATGAATGAGTACATGAATGAACAAATAGTTCAATGAATCTTTGACTTTCCTTAGTATCTTTGTGGACTTTATATCACTACATTTTGTTCTTCCTTTATTTATTTGAAAAATAACTCAGGTAGTTCATATCTATTTAAGTAAAAAGTGAAAATTTCCATTAAATATAACTCAGCTTTTTCTCCCAAAGTTATAATATGTTGACAAACTTTAAGACCTGTCTCTTATACACATCTAGATGTGTATAAGAGACAGCACAAAGAGTCAGACATAACCAAACGAATTTCATCGTCATCATCAAAGCCCATGTTACCTATGCTTCTGACGGACTGGCTACAAACTGAAGGTCCTAATGACCTCTTCCAACTCAGGATGCTAATCCCAAACCCAGATTATTACCT
>SJYC01130458.1:0-18713 GCA_006408675.1 Madoqua kirkii | reverse complement strand
TTATAGGTCCCAAGTACTTAAGATAAATTATTCATAAGGAAATTATGAATATGTGCTTTACATATGTGGGAAAATTATGATAAACAATCACAACAAAATGTTTTCTACAACATTCAAAGGGAAAAATAATATATTTAATGTTTTACTTCTACAGATCCTTTTTCTTTCATTTTTATTTCTACGTTCCCACATACTATAAATTTCATCAGATCAGAAATATAATGGAAACCCTTCCAAAAGTTTTACGATTTTTCCTGTAAGACATAAGTAAATATTATCTGCAAATAATGATGTAATTTGAGGGGTAAAGTTTGCTTTCCTAAGGAAAACCTGAAATACAGTACCTCCTAAAATATTTAATTCCCAAGAATACCTAATTTAAAACTCTGGATGTTTTGGTCTCAATAATAATGGAATTATGATGTTCTTTATTTTTTCTTGCTCTTGTTCCTATAGACAGACAAAAACATTTAATCCAATAAAATCCATGAATAAATATTTGTAAAATAAATAATTCTTATGTTTATAGTAAAAATAGAGTGTAACAAAATACACATAAAACCTTGAAAGCAGAGAGTAAGCTTCCATGGAGAAATAAAATTACTAAACAGTCACTCAGACATTATAAGAGCAAAGGAAGGCAGGCTTACATTTTAAGTGTCATGATAATATAATTGCATACTATTGACCAGTGCAATTTTTTTTTTCAAGACAAAGCAGAAAGGACCTGGCTAATGAGTCTGTGACCAGCAAAGTGAAGGCAACAAGATCAATTCTTACCCCACAATCAGGGAATAAGGTCACAAAATGTAAATAACAAAGACTACGTTCAAGTGAAGTGAGGTGAGGTGAAGTTGCTCAGTCGTGTCCGACTCTTTGCAACCCCGTGGACTGTAACCTACTAGGCTTCACTGTCCATGGGATTCTCCAGGCAAGAATACTGGAGTGGATTGCCATTTCCTTCTCCAGGGGATCTTGCCGACCTGACGGATGGCACAAATAGAAGAAATTACCTATAATCAAGGTAGAGTGCTCAACAGAACCTAAATTCTTATAGAAGGTAAGAATTGGTCCCAAGTTAAAAATGACAAGCAACTAAATACCAGAGTAGTAAGCATTTAGTGTCTCTTTGAGGCTCCCTCTTTCTCTAACATCTCCTGGTACAAATACATCCCTGATCATAAGGAAAGAATGGGTAAAATTCACAATCTGCAGACCAAGCAAAGTACAGAAGGAGGCAGCACTTGGATTGAAGCAGGGTTGAGTTTTTGTGTGCCATGTGGTCAAACACAGAGAGAAAGAGATCAAGAGAGTGGTTGTTACAGGAGGCCAAGTGGACTAGGCTGTATAAGCAAAGAAAGAAAATAAAATGAGTAGAAGTGGATGAAATGAAAGGATCTGAGGCAAGCAAACATGATGAGGCTGAGGATAAGGCATTATAACTTTTAGGAATGAGAGAGTTAGACACAGGAGTGGGAATTTAAGTTATTGGCAGTGAAAAAAATAGCCTATTTGTAGCCTAGACCGTCAAAGTACTGTAGAAGGGAAAATTAACTCCAAACTCCACTAATTAAGGGTTCACGAAACACAGCAGGAATAAGACTGATAAAAGTAGTAATATTTATGAAGATACATCTACTGGAATATATCATCAGTGTTTTTCCATTTCCTTTTCTTTTAAACAGTTACTTTAAACTCATTGGATCATCAATTTAGAATACAGATGATCACAGACTGGTTTTTCTCTAGGAAATATTTTGTTTTTAAATATAAAATTAATTTAGTATCACTTATATAATTACCTATACATCATGATCTTCAATAAATGATTATCGGTTAAATTTCTGAGAGACTAAATAGACAAAAGGACAGTGATCAAACTAAACATGATGACAGAGCTTTGATTCACAACTTCTGCAGCAACAATATCAGGAAATAAAGCCACAATCTCTGTAGCAATTGGTCCAGAATGTCCAAGACTTGAGCAACAACTACCAGCCTACATCTATTTGCCCCTGCTTTCAATTCACTAACCATCAGAGAAAGCAAAATGTGCTACCCAAACCAAATCCATAAGATGCCCTGCTTCCTCTCTGTGTAAGTAATCTCCAATCAGAGATACTAGAAATCCCCCCCCCTTTTTTTTTCCACTTTAAAGCTTTCCCTGTTCCATGACTGCCTTTTTGTCTCTGCCAAAAGCAAGCAATGGTGAGATCTGCATTGTTTTTGCATGTTTTCCTTTGGGTGGTCTTTGTTTACTCCCACAGTTCTAACAGTTTAGGCTCCAGTGTTCTAAAACCATTCACAATTCAATTCTATTCTCCTGAAATCTCTGCAGATTCATACAGTATAGAACTATTTGGCCATCTGGAAACTGGCATAATCAGTTCACCAAATTATCTGATAAACTCCCTACAGCCATACATTGAAATATCAGATTTCAGGTAAAAATGCTCTTTTATTATAATGTAATTAATAATAGACAATTACATTACTTTGCCCACTAAGGTCCGTCTAGTCAAGACTATGGTTTTTCCTGTGGTCATGTATGGATGTGAGAGTTGGACTGTGAAGAAGGCTGAGCACTGAAGAACTGATGCTTTTGAACTGTGGTGTTGGAGAAGACTCTTGAGAGTCCCTTGGACTGCAAGGAGATCCAACCAATCCATTCTGAAGGAGATTAGCCCTGGGATTTCTTTGGAAGGAATGATGCTAAAGCGGAAACTCCAGTACTGTGGCCACCTCATGTGAAGAGTTGACTCATTGGAAAAGACTCTGATGCTGGGAAGGATTGGGGGCAGGAGGAGAAGGGGGCAACCGAGGATGAGCTGGCTGGATGGCACCATGGACTTGATGGATGTAAGTCTGAGTGAAATCCTGGAGATGGTGATGGACACGGAGGCCTGGCATGCTGCGATTCATGGGTTCACAAATGAAAGGTCGGACCCCAGGGGCCATGATGGGCCACCCTTCCTGTCCCTCCTGCTGGTGAGAAGGTCCCTAATGGAAGGATCCTCCCAGATCCCAGGGACCAATGACAGCACTTTGCCAGTTGCCATGATGAGCCGCCCCTCCTCTCCCCCACCAGTGGGGGAAGTCCCTACCCCCTAACGGAGGGAGCCTCCCGGATCCCAGGGACCAGTGATAGCACAGTTCACCAGCTAAAGCCGCCCCACCTCTGCCACGTAGAAGGACCTATCAGACCACTACCCCTCGGCCCAGCAACCTATCCAAACCCCCCAATCCATTAACCTGCCCATCCCTCACAACGTGCATATATAAACAAACTTCTAACATAGTCTGGACATGTGGACTTCCTGGACCTGCCTCCTTAGGGTCTGGGAACCTCGCCTCGGAGCACCTCCCCATTAAAGCCTGTTAGACACTCTTTTGGGGTCCTGATCATCTTTACCTAACATTTGGCATCCAACATGGGGCAGGAGGAAAGTGCCCATCCTGCAATGAGTGGGATTTGTGGCCCCCTCGGGTCTGGCCTGTGCCAGACCAGGTCACCCCGTCACCCCTCCGGGACCATTAAACCGTCTGGCAGGATACGGGGTAAATTCCATCGGTAGGGCTCTGGGGGTTTTTGCTTCCATGGCTATTATGCCTAGGGTGTCCAGGTTCTAGTAAATTGCAGCCACGTCTGGACCCCTCCTCCGCAAGCCAAGCTTGCTTACTCGTCGCCTGTCAAGTTGGAGACATCCATCTTGGCTGAGTGGCTTTCTCCTTGCTGGGTTGACTGTCCCTTCAGGGATGCCTGACTGGACTACTCCCAGCCCATTAATGACTGGTCCAGGACCTTCATTTCATAGTTGCCATGGGGGCAGCTCCCTCCAAGCCCGATTGGCCCTGGTCTACACCACTAGAATGTTTACTTGCCAACCTCAGAACTCTACATATCTCCAGAGAAAGTCGTTCCAAACGCTTAACCTACCTCTATACTGAGGCACGGCCCCAATATTCTTTAGACAATGGCTCACAATGGCCGCCAACCAGAACTTTCGATTTTGACATCCTCCATGACTTAGATAATTACTGCTGGAGAAGGGGAAAATGGTCTGAGGTACCCTACATACAGACTTTCTGGCTGTTGCGCTCCCATCCCACTCAATGTACCCACTGTTCCCCTTCTGAAATTCTCCTAACCATGGCTCTCTCTACCCCTACATCACCAGAGAGGCCATCAGCGGCCCAACCAGAAACACCCGAGGCAGAAACTTCTGCCCTTATGGTGCCTCCAGAAGACCTAGTGGCCCCCCAACCTACATTCCAGCCCCTGCTACTTCACCAACCTCCCTTCTGTCACCCTTACCCACTCCCTTCATGTCCTCTCCTCCCCCATCGTCCTCACAGTATCCACCCCTTCCTTCATGCCTTGTCTCACCAACCTCCCCCACACCAACCTCCCCTTTATCGCCTTCACCCACTCTCTCCATATCCAACTCTCCTGTGATTATGCCTCCTGCCACTCCCTTGGTTCCATCCTTGGCTCCGTCCTTGGCTCTATCTCTCCATCCACCCCTTCCCCCCTTATCATCTCCCCCTTCACTGTTCTCACAGCCCAACTGTTCTGTGGCTATGCCTCTTGCTGCTCCCATGGCTCCACCTCAATATCCACCTCTTCTATGCCCCCCCTTTCTGACTCACCAGTCAGCTGACACACAAGATCCAGATCACTCCCAATCTGCTGCCAGCTCCCCTGCTTCCTCTCTGCCAGGTGGCCAACCCAGAGGGTCTCACCCATGTCCATGTGCCCTTTTTACTCCAACATCTTGCCCATATTTAACAATGGCTAGGCTCCTACTTGGCCAATCCCTCTAACTACATCAAAAATTTTACCCAGATGTCTTGGTCTTATGCCCTCACCTGGCAAGATGTATATGTCATCCTGGGGTCCACTACTAATCCAGGAAAAAGAAAGGCCATTTGGGCCACAGCAAGAGTGGTAGCAGACCGGAGACATGTAGCCAACTCAGCGGACCCAGCCCGGCCACACGGAGCAGCTGCTATTCCAGAGGTAGACTCAGACTGAGACTGTCAGGAGGGACAGAGAGGCGGAGCCAACATTCAGTACATGATAAAATGCCTATTAGAGGGAATGGAGACCACCTCCCTTAAGGTAGTAAACCTACTTAAACTAGATAAAGTGACCCAGGGCCCCGATGAAAACCCAGCAGCCTTTCTTAACAAGCTGACAGAGGCTTTCACCACCTATACCGGGACTGCCCTAGATTCTCCAGCGAGGGTTACTACCCTAGCCAACCGTTTTATATACAAATCAGCTTCAGACATCATTAAAAAACTCTCCAAGGCTGAGGAGAGGCCTCAGAACCCCCTCCAAGACCTGGTAAAAATGGCCTTTAAGGTTATAACACTCGAGAAGAAGCCACCAAAGCCAGCCACAAGGCAAGGTTTAAACAAAAAGCCAAACTCCAGGCTAACCTCCTCGAGATACACACCCAGGCACTGGTAGCAGCCCTGCAGCCAGACACAGGACAAAAGGTGGGTCCCCAGAAGCCACCGCCAGGAGTTTGCTTCAAATGTGGTCATGAGGGCCACTGGGCCTGCCAATGCCTAAAACCCTGGCTCCCAACAAAACCCTGCCTCGTTACAAATAGCCGGGGCCTTGGGCGAGTGATTGTCCCCAGATAAGTCAGGCCCCAGCCTTACCGGGCCAAGGTCTGGGCTCCCAAAAGGACATTTCCTCCCCATACCCCACCTTGGAACTTCTCTCCTTTGGTGAAGATTGACCACGCCCAGACTCGGGGACCCCCATGACCCAAGCCGAGCCCAGGGTAATGTTTCAAGTGGCAGGTAAGTCTATCAATTTCTTGATGAATATGGAGGCTGCTTACTCAATCCTTCCCTCCTTCGGGGACAACCTTGCATCCTTCCCAGGTCTTGGTGGTGGGTATAGATGGCACATCTTCACGACCTTTGCAGACTGGGCCACAGCCCTGTCAGCTTGACCACTTTCTGTTCGCACACTCTTTTCTGATAATCCCTTCATGCCCCATTCCCCTGCTGAGGCGAGACATTTTAGCTAAGCTTAGGGCCACCATTCACCTACCTCTCTCATTTTCCCAGTCTCTCACCTTGCCCCTACTCCTCCTCTGCTCCCTCGAGGCTCCAATTGTCAACTCTACCATCTGAGACACTGAAATCCCTCTGGTAGCAACCCATCACACCCCCATCCTGATTAAACTACATGATCCTTCCCACTTCCCAAGCTGCCCTCAATTCCCCATCTCTCAGACTCACCTACAAGGTTTTAAGCCAATCATAGACCGTCTCTTAGGCCAGGACCTCCTGGTCCCCACAGCCTCGCCCTGCAATATCCCCATTCTCCCAGTACGGAAAGCTGTTGGTGGCTACCGACTGGTCCAGGACCTTCGACTGATAAACAAGGCCATAATCTCTGCTCATCCAATTGTCCCCAATCTTTATACCTTGCTTTCTGACATCCCTAGCAGTATGACTCACTTTACTGTCATAGACCTTAAAGATGCCTTTTTCACTATTCCCTTACACCCAGACTGCCAATTCTTCTTTGCTTTCACATGGACCGACCCAGAAACCTTACAGTCCTCCCAGCTAATATAGACAGTCCTCTCCCAAGGATTTAGAGACAGCCTCCATTTTTTGGCCAGGCTCTGGCCTGGGATCTAGCCACATGCCCTCTGGCCCCTAGTGTCCTCTTACAGTATGTGGATGACCTTCTGCTCTGCAGCCCCTCACAAGCTCTCTCTTAGACACATACCACTATTCTTAACTTCCTTAGCTCTAAAAGATACCAAACATCTCAACAAAAGGCCCAACTCACCCAGACCTCTGTGACTTACCTAGGTCTAAAGATTACTCCAACAACCAAGGCTCTAACTACTGACAGACTCAGCCTTCTCCAAGACCTCTGCCCCCTTCCACTGGAAAACAAATCTTGTCCTTTTGGGGGTTAACAGGATTCTTCCAGCACTGGGTCCCCAACTATGCTTCACTGGCTAAACCCCTCTACACAGCCGCAAAAGACACCCCCATTGGACCGCTCTCTTCAGAAACAGATGTCAAAAAGGCTTTCTACAACCTCTGCTCAGCTTTACTGTCCTCTTCCCCGCTCTTCCTGCCCAATCTCAATCTCCCCTATCACATGTATACTGATGAAAAAGGGGGCATAGCCTTTGGAGCCCTCATACAGCCTGCGGGCTCTGAAATGCTGCCAGTGGCATTTATCTCCAAACAGTTAGACCCCACTGCCCGGAGATGGTTCCCCTGCCTACGTGCCCTGGCAGCAGCATCTTCTCTATATGCAAACAAACACACAAACAAACAAAACTAATTCTAGATCAACCCCTAACTATATTCTCACCACACCGCCTGGCCAACCTCCTGGCTTCCAAATTTCTGTCAGAGCTTAGCGACTCTTGGTTCCAGCAATTCACCATTACTAAGACACCCCTGCCTCCTGCCAGTGACACACCCTGTCCAATGCTTGACTGGCCTCATCCACTGTGGCTGGTGCCAGTCACAACTTTGGCTATACTCTTCACTATTGGACTGGCTGTCACGGCTCCCTCCAGGACTGGCCGCCCACACTCCGACTTTCACTGGCCCTTACTTATCTTAATCTGTTCACTACTCCTGGGGTGCTATTCCTTTAGAACAGCCTGACCTGGCCATATGTCTCTAGCCTGCCTTGAAGACTTTATCTTGACCCTACTACAAGACCTCTGGCTAGCTACCCTGATTATTGACTGTGACTCATTCATCCAGGCAATTTCTGATCTTCCTCCTTTTCACAAAAGCTCAAATTGATTTTTTCTCCTTTATCACTCTCCTTCTAATATTATAGCTAAACATTGTATTGTCACTATTCCCCCTAGCTGTGATAACACAAATGGGACAACCTATGCCCTGCCCCCAGGGCTACACCAAATGAGACCACAAAAAACTGGGTTCACAGCCTACACTTATGTCCACCGATACTGTTATGCTCCACCTGCCCAGCCATGCTCTCATGGAGGTAAATGGTATTAGACAGCCAAGAGCCTTGGGACAGCCAAATCAAGTTCAACCTCTAACTGCCATAAAGCTGGAGGCAAAGTCTCTGTTTTACCATGCAAACTCACTATGGAATGACAGATGGGAAGAGGGCCCAAGATCTGAGGTGAAAACAAACCCAACATGAGGTCCAATAGGACCTCATAAATTTAGCAACTGAAGCCTCAGATCCACACCATGAGCCCAACAAACTTCTAGACCAAGTTCATCAGGTGCTCAAACCCTTAGATTTTTCACCCCAAATTTTCACCAGCATCAATGACACCTATCAGACCCTGACTGAAACCTCACCAAACCTCTCATGTTGGCTCTGTCTTCCCTTGAGACCCCAACCATTCCTTGTCCAACCGATTCCCAGCAAATGGGTAGAGGCCCAAAATCTCACTCAAAATGCCACAAAAGTAACCTGGTCAATGGAGCCCTTGACCACTGAAATACTGTACCTACCAGCCAATGCCTCTTGTGTTCTGGACAACACCACTTTATTAACCACAGTGGCCTGTGATGGCTCAAGACGAGGCCCAAACCCTCCAATATGCAGAAAACCCGGGATATTCTTTCTCAGTTATCAAACCACCTTATTACAATGTTTTCTGCCCAACTAGACTCAGCCTTGCACCCCGGTCTTCCTTACATCCTATCTGACCATTCTAACACCACAGGCAATGGAAGACCAGATCCAACCAACCTACTGCCAACAGAAGGCATTAGCTGCAGCTCCCCTGCTCCTCGAAGGAGGTTTATTCCCAGCCTTAGGACTAGGGGCAAGAGGATTGGGATCAGCCACGCACTTTTGCTATAAGCTGTCCACAGACCTCAATTGAGACCTAGACAAGGTGGCAGACTCCCTAATGGCATTACAGACCCAGATAACCTCCCTGGCAGCAGTGGCTCTCCAAAATTGAAAGGCTCTAGACCTGCTAATGGCTGAAAAAGGGGGAACCTGTCAGTTCCTAAGGGAATACTATTTTTTGGTTGTTTTTTCTTTTTTCATTAATGCCTCGGGGATAGTTCAGAACAAGGTCCAAAAGGTGACAGAAAGCATCAGACTTAGACAGGCCGAGTCAGGTGGTTTCAAACCCAAATAACCTCCCTGGCAGCAGTGGCTCTCCAAAATTGAAAGGCTCTAGACCTGCTAATGGCTGAAAAAGGGGGAACCTGTCAGTTCCTAAGGGAATACTATTTTTTGGTTGTTTTTTCTTTTTTCATTAATGCCTCGGGGATAGTTCAGAACAAGGTCCAAAAGGTGACAGAAAGCATCAGACTTAGACAGGCCGAGTCAGGTGGTTTCAACTTTTTGGGATGGTGGAAGTTATCTTGGGATCTTGGGCAAAATGGCTTCTTCCACTTATTGGACCCCTCACCGCCTTGTTCCTCATCCTGTCGATAAGACCTTGTGTTTTTCAGATCATCCTCCAGAGGGTCAGGGACCTGACCCAGACAGCTACTGGACAGATGCTGATGGTGGTTGCATACTCCAAACTCCCCTCCAGAGACCCTGAGGCCCCCTAAAGGTTACCAGGATCCAGCCACAACCCTCAGCCCCAATGACGCCACAGTTTAGCAGGAACTAGCCAGAAACAGTGCCCCTTATCCTATCAAAAGGGTCAGAATGTAAGGTCGGACCCCAAGGGCCATGATGGGCCACCCCTCCTCTCCCTCCCGCCAGCGAGAAGGTCCCTAATGGGAGGATCCTCCCAGATCCCAGGGACCAATGACAGCACACTTTGCCGGTTGCCATGATGAGCCACCCCTCCTCTCCCCTGCCAGCAGGGGAAGTCCGTACCCCCTATTGGAGGGAGCCTCCCAGATCCTGGGGACCAGTGACAGCACAGTTCGCCAGCTAAAGCCCCCCCACCTCCGACATGTAGAAGGACCTATCAGCCTGTGACACTTCTGCCGGCAACTTATCCAAACCCCCATCCATTAACCTGCCCATCCCTTGCAGCTTGCATATATAAACAAACTTCTAACACAGTCCAGGCGCACGGACTTCCAGACCTGCCTCCTTCAGGTCTGGGAACCCCACCTGGGAGCACTTCCCTATTAAAGCCTGTTAGACACTCATTTGAGGTCCTTGTCATCTTTACCTAACAGTAAAGAATCAGACACGACTGAGCGACTGAACTGAACTGAACTGAAGATGTTATGCAAGCTGAATTTTTGCCCATTCCTTATCATATTAGGATGCATGCAGATTTTATTATGAAAAAATTGAGGTCCTTGTCATCTTACCTAACAGTAAAGAGTCAGACACGACTGAGCGACTGAACTGAACTGAACTGAAGATGTTATGCAAGCTGAATTTTTGCCCATTCCTTATCATATTAGGATGCATGCAGATTTTATTATGAAAAAATAACTGACAGCATTATTCTCCTTTATGTTAAAGTATTTCTCATTGGCATTACTGAAAAATGTTTCCAGTGATTCAAGGTTCCACAAAGTAAAATAAACTGATTACTTACAGGGAGCATATTCTTGCAAAAGGCAATAATAACAGCCTAGAATTACCCTAACACAATGTCAGAGAGAGAAAAAAAGAACCATCATTTTAGATCACAGAAAAATAACTCTTTCTCCCTGATATAATATTTATTTCAGATATAAAATAAATGTCTTCTTAAAGTTATAGGTTGAAAAGCCAGAAGCGCTTTTTCAAAATCATAAATGATCTATGAATCTCATAATTTATATTTTCAATTATATGCTATATATTTATGTGTATTTTAATACATAAGAGAAAGAGAATTAAGTAGTCCTATCAAGTAAAACAAAAATTACCTTTTACTGCTCTTATATTTTAAACCATCAGACTGCCTTTAGAAACAAGAAACATAAAACTTAACAATGTTTCTTATTACCATTTCTGTGTGGGCTAAACATTTAGATTGCTATCATTAACACATTGTGTTAGAATATGAAAACTCCACCTCAGAAAGCAAGATGCCACTTGCAAAGAGATTTTGTATTTAGCAAACAAAAGGATGTAGAACAAATGAATTTCATACATTTCAACCATGCTTCCAAAAAGGCTTTAAGTCTCAAGTTCTAGCTGAACAGAGGAAAGATGAGTTTCTACCCTTCCCTCTGCTCATTTACTATTTCAGTTCTCAGGATTGTATCTTGGAAAGTGAAAAGAAAATGTTAGTCACTCAGTCATGTCTGACTCTTTGCAACCCTGTGGACTATAGACCACCAGGCTCCTCTGTCCATGGGCTTCTCCAAGCAAGAATACTGGAGTGGGTTGCCATGCCCTCCCAACCCAGGGATCGAAACCTGGTCTCCCACATTGCAGGCAGATTCTTTACCATGTGAGCCACCAGGGAAGCTCCACATTGAAAAAGGAAGGTGGAGCAAAAAGTTTTCTTACATACCAGTTTGTGTCCAGTGGGAAGTACCCACAGAGTGAGAACAAATGTACTCTCACATCTCATACCTCATGTGCCATCACTCTATAGCTGCCTTATCCAGAGACACCCTTTCTACAGAGGATTGCAACATGATGTCTGAGCACACATGAGTGCTCTTCTCTTTCCTTCACTTGGGCAGCCACACCAGGGAAGCTCCACATTGAAAAAGGAAGGTGGAGCAAAAAGTTTTCTTACATACCAGTTTGTGTCCAGTGGGAAGTACCCACAGAGTGAGAACAAATGTACTCTCACATCTCATACCTCATGTGCCATCACTCTATAGCTGCCTTATCCAGAGACACCCTTTCTACAGAGGATTGCAACATGATGTCTGAGCACACATGAGTGCTCTTCTCTTTCCTTCACTTGGGCAGCCTTTAAAGCACCTCCTCCCATTGCCCAGGCTTTACATAGGATATCCTGGATATAAGGAAAGCTGAGAGCTCAGTGCTTTACTGCAAACTCCTTTACATCCACACATTCCTCTATATTTTAGATTAACTCCTTTTAAAATTCAATTTCTGTATTTTCTCTTTTCTTTAAATGTTACTGAAGTATAGTTAGGATAATTATTGAGCGTAGCAGGCCATGTTTAAAATGGTTAAAATTATAAAATGTCTGAGAAAACTGGCCCATTTGCAGACAAGTCAGTTTAGCTTGCCAAACTGGTCAAGATTCTGAGAACATACTTAGGGACTGTGTAGAAATGTAAAACCAGAACTGCTTATTGTTGTATTAACTATATAGGATAAACCAGTTCCAGCCCTTTTTCTATTTATATCTTGACTCTTAGCAAGCTTCTTCAGTTTTTCTCGGAGCTGGATTTCTGCTGTCCTCATGTCCACTCCTACTTTAAATCACTCCTTCAGATCTTTTTCTTTCATCTCGCTGCACAGCTGCCCATCTTCCCGTTCTCCTCATCTCTTCTTAAGAAGTTGCTCAGTCATGTCTGACTCTTTGCAACCCCATGGACTGTAGCCTACCAAGTTCCTCTGTCCATGGGATTTTCCAGGCAAAAATAGTCAACTTGAGAAAGTCAGAGCCCAGGTCAACAGTGGGAAAACCAAGGAACTAATTTAAGCAGAAAGATCCATTTATGAAATCTGGGGAGAAAGGAGAGACTGAAAGAATCAGTTTGATTTCCTCCCTATTCTACACCATTGAAATCTGCTACTTTCTCATCCCAGAATAAGTCTGGAGATAATTCTTAGAGGAGAATAAAACGAACTTTGCATCAGAGGATTTTGGACTTATTTAAAGGATATAGCACTTTTTATGACAATAAGAGTATTAAGTGAATATGTGAATGTGCGTGCTTGCTTAGTCACTCAGTCCTGTCCGACTCTCTGCGACCCCATAGACTATAGCCCAGCAGGTTCCTCTGTCCATGGAATTCTCCAGGCAAGAATACGGGAGTGGGTTGCTATTCCCTTCTCCAGGGGATCTTCCTGACATGGGACTGAACCTCAGTCTCCTACATTGCAGGTGGACTCTTTACCATCTGAACCGCCAGGAACATTTGGATACTTAATACTAAATGTAGAGACTACTAGCCAATCCACTCCCCACATCACTGTTTCCAGAAAATTTACATTTCAAGCAGGAATTCGGAAGCTGCTTCTTTGAGAAATGAATCAGGGAAGAGAGAAAGGCTGGCTTTCCTCTGGCAAGCCTTAAGTCTGATTCTAGAAAGCCCCAGAGACTGAAGAAAAGGAAGGTTGAATTGTGAAAGGTACCACAGGCTCAGTGTAATAATGTAACACAGCTTATATGACTGTGCTGATGGTCCTTCCTATGTTTAAAACATTAAAGCCTGACTTTTCTGCCCTGGAATGAGTGTATCACTGTTGTAGTGACAGAAATACATGAAGAGCCAGTGTAAAACCTGCTTTGTGTCTCCCTTTTTAGCTGGAAGAAGTACTAAACGTGTGCCAAGGGGCTTGTGTCAAGGCTCAGATGTGGTTATACCAAGTTTTACAGAAGTAATCTTTCCAGTCTCAGGTACAGTACTATCTAGGAATTTATCAAGGTTCTTTTAGCCTCTATCAGAACAGCCTAAGACTTCCTTGGTGGCTCAGATGGTAAACAATCGCCTGCAATGCAGGAGACCAGAGTTTAATCCCTGGGTTGGGACAATCCCCTGGAGAAGGGAATGGCAACCCACTCCAGTGTTCTTGCCTGGAGATTCCCCATGGACAGAGGAGCCTGGCAGGATACAGTCTGTGAGGTCGCAAAGAGTTGGACACAACTGAGCGACTAAGCATACACACAGAACTACCAAAGTCTGTCTCATTATTTGTGTCTCTTAAATGTGGCTGAACTCCCAAGGAGCTGAGTCTCTTCTGGCAGTGCCATTCAAAAGCGTCTGTCAGTCTTATCACATATCATACTTATATTTTTTTCCATCATGCCACCATCATAATTCTTAACTAGCTCCCTATTTTCTACTTCATTACAGAAACAAACAAAAAACACCTATCTATTTTCTAACATGTTTTATAATCTATCTTTTTCTTCATGTTCATCTTCTTCCTTTATTATACAGTTTTCTGAGAGCCCCCAAATAGATCTGTCTCATTTCTACATTGCAGCCTCCACCCTGTGGGTTTTATCTCCTATGTTATCTCACCCTATAATTCAATCCTCATATGGTGAAGTCTAATATAAACTTCACCTGTTCAGGTTTTCACTTTCTGCATATTCTTAGTCTCCACGGCTAATCCCTTTCTTCTAAAATCCTAACATGTTTCAGCTAGAAGCATAAATTACACAATTATTGTTATTTTTTACATGTCAGCTTTGTTTCTCCTTACAGAAAGAACTGGTTTTACTCTTGTGTTTAGCACAAGGGTAAAAACTTGTATCACACTGATAAGGTACCCAGATTCTGAAAGTGGACCAAATCCAATTCAAAGTAATTCATGTGTCTTTGAGCAGTTTACCTGACCTTTATGAATCCCAGGTTCTTTAACAATAAATTAGAGGATATAATAATCAGTCAAACTGTTCTGAATATAAAAATGAGAAAACATATATATTCATCATAATGCAGAATGTAGTAGATATTCAGTGTTTACTATTATGCCTTTTATTAATAATAAAATTGCAAAGAAAATGAGAAAGCATTTAGTGGTATTTTAGAAAATATAATTTATTATTTTTCTTATTATTTACAAAATATACAGCTATTTAAAATCTATATGTGAGGCTGAGGGTGTACTCCTACCAAATAATTGACTGCTTGCTGATAAACACTGTACTGGAAGCTATGGCATCCATTCTCAGAGGTCCCACTACAAATACGCTAAAAGCCCTGCAATGAAATAAGTGTGATATGGGTGGAACTAAAGAATAACCTATATATAAAACTGCTAAACTTCACCCTCAGTAAAACACTGTAGTGTCTGAGAAAAACTCTGAAAGCTGAATTGGAAGTGTAAATAAGAACAAGGTTTCCTCCATTTTAAAACAATTAGAGGCTTATCACAGTTTGTATGAACTGAAATTAAACTGAACATAGATGCAGTTCAAGTGTGAGAGACTGTCAGAATTTGAAACTCAGCTTTCCTACCCTACCTTTACTACGACTTGAACACACAATATTTCTGTTCTATTGCAGTCTTTGGCAGCGACACCTATAGATTCTGAGAATGTTTGATGGTTTGAAGTGAAGTGAAGTGAAGTGAAGCTGCAGTCGTGTCCGACTCTTTGCGACCCCGTGGACTACATGTAGCCTACCAGGCTCCTCTGTCCATGGGATTTTCCAGGCAATAGTACTGGAGTGGATTGCCATTTCCTTCTCCAGGGGATCTTCCCGACCCAGGGATTGAACCCTGGTCTCCTGCATTGTAGACAGACGCTTGTTTAGCTGTGGCAAAACATGACATGGGTCAACTTCCCAATGAGTTACCACCCTGTGGAGCTGTGAATCCCTTTCTAACACCCTAGGTACCGAATGTGACACCCTCCAAGCCTCTGAGCATCCTTTCCACAGTCATATTTTGGCGTCCTTTTCCAACTCGCTTCAAAATATGTCAACAGTAAAACATTATGCCTCTGAGAGGAAAACAGATGTAAAGCAGGAAGAATTGCACTATAGTCTGCACCTTGATCAATTGTTGGTGACATATCCCTATGTTTCCCCCTCTTGTTCTAGTTTCCAGTCTTATTTCCCTTCTGTCCTAGTCTGGGACCAGTCAGTTATTTCAATATATTCTTTCTAGTAGTTTCACTTCTCTCAGTCCCTGGAATTCTACTGAAAATTCTTTTACATCCTAGGACTGTAGGTAAATCTAATTCACTAGTTCTCACAGAACAGGTGGAGAGAGTCTACTCATTCTACTAATAAATGCGTTAGGTTTTGAATTGTGTGACAGACCATAAGTAAATGACTTACTGAATATCTTTCAGATTGACTACTTTTCAAATTCCCAGATTTTGTTCTGTTTTTCTACTCAAACTCTCACCCCATGTTTATCTTTTCAAGGCTCCACATATTCTACATCACTCAGCAAATAGAAGTCTTCAAGATTCACTTCCTCATATTCCCTCCACTTATTCATACAGCTCTTTCCTTCTATAGAAAGAGATATTTCCTCCTCTTGCCCAGTATTCCTAGAAAAAGGATTCTTATATGCCTCTGTTGAATGATAAATGTTCTTTTTTCTCCTTATACTTATACTAGTATTAATTTTTTAAAGTAAGCTTGCTACATTTACATATTAGAAATTATGATAGACCTAGCATATTTTACAAAATGATTGTATTTTTATATTCACGCCACATTTTCCTCATTTTCTAACTTCTAGCTCTCCACATTAATTTAATCTACTAATATGAAAATTTTATTTTACAGATCCCTTAGAAGTTGTAAAAGGCACTATATGCATTCTTCATGTAGCAAAGTATACTATTAACACTTCTAAATTCTCCCTGAGTACAAAGAAAGACCGTTTTAAATTTCATCTCAAACACTTACATGTTCTCTGTGTAATGCTGCTATTTCAAATAGTTTATTTTATTGTCTTGTTCTGCCAAAGCTTATTTGAATATACCAACATGTCTTCTGATTTCTTTGCTCACCATTGCTTCTTGCATCTTAATTATTCTTTAATGGTAGCATTTTTTGGATATGTAAATTGAAATTTATCAGTTTAATAGGTTATAGATGATATCACTATCTCTTAAAGAGCTTTATTTGACCCAAGACTCCCAGGAAAATCATTTTCTCTGATGCTCCCTCAAGCTGGTGCATGGAAATATTCCTAGTTTCCCTTTTAGAGTCAGAGCTCTAGGCTTTTCCAAGTATCTCATCTGTAGCTCCTCTGTCTGTCTCTTCTTAATGCCAAATGGGCATTAAAGTTACAATCTGAGAGACCAAGATGGCAGAGGAGTAGATTGAAGTATAGTTCATCTCTCTCCACAGATACATCAGGAATACACCTTCAGACACAGAAATGCACCCAGAACACCAGCTGAGAGTGGACAGGAGTACCTGATGAGTGGGAAAGAATATATAGACTCACGCAAAACTCGCTAGGATGAAGGAACTAAGGGGAAAAACAGGAGTGTTAGTAGGACTGGACCTGTCCTCAGCGGGTGGGGAAACTGAAGCAGGGGTCCAGTACCCACATCGGGGCAATTGTCTGAGTCAGAGGAGAAACATTTAAGGCTGAGAGTGAAAAAGCTGATCTGTGGCAGCCTAAATGGAACGAGAATCAGACAATCCTTGCTGCAGCCATACATACCCCGGACAGGGATTCAAGTCTCCTGGAAAACACAGTAGCTAGGAGCTGGAGTTCAGGGATTGTGGAACAATCCCAGGGCGAGGGCTGTTGTTGACTGTGAAGGGATGGGTGGAGGGGATGTGAGGGAGAAAACTGTGATAAGAAATGCCTGTGGAGGAAAGCTGGGCAGCCATGGAAATAAGGCGATACTGCTGAGTCACACGTAGGGGGTGGAGCCATCACCATAGCCTCTCTTCCCTGACATGCCAGCACTGGCAGCTGAAGGACAGAGAAGCCTGCCCATCAGATGCCTGATGCACTGAATTACAGAGTCGGACCCCAGCCAGGGTGCCCCTTTAAGTGCTTGATGCACCAATCTACAGAGTACAGAGTAGGACTCCATCCAAGGAGGCCCCCTCTATGTGCCTGACACACTGAACAACAGAGAAGGACCCCAGGCAACGGAGCCCTCTAAGTGCCTGAATGAGCGGAGCTATGGAGAAAGACTGGCCAAAAAGGCCTCTACTCGCCAGTTACAAGAGGCTTGACAAACGCCCCTGATAGGGCCATAAGTCCTGTGGCAGAGGCACTGCATGTCCCTGCCCACTTTTCACCACTAGGGTCCCTGCAAGTCAAGCCATGCATGACCTTCACAGTCAACTCTCACTGGGTCAGAACTGCCACAGGGAAAAATAAAACTCTTGGGTCTGTGTGCACGGAGTCACTTCAGTAGTGTTGGACACTTTGTTACCCTGTAGCCTGTGACCTGCCAGGCCTCTCTATCAGGGAGGGGAGTTTTCTAAGCAAGAAATCTGGAGTGTATTGGCCAATACCGGTTGCCATACCCTTCTAAACCAGTATATATCTTGCTACCCTAGCTGCCAACTCTCCTGAGTACTTGGTGCTGCCAGAACCCCTGCAACCCAAGCAGCTACACCACCTCCACACCTGGCTCTATAGGGGCAAACCCAAGTCTTCCAGGCCAGCCTCAGGAGCAAACTCCAGTGGCGACCCACATGTAAAGGTGGAAATAAAATCGCAGTTGAAACCCAGGGGCAGTGTAACTAAGGAAAAAGACCAAAAACCTCCCCACTAGCTGTACAAGATACAGATTAAAGCCACACAATCGACTAGTCAGACTCTGTGTCTATGGAATATATAAAAGGTCACTGAGATCTCCCACAAAAGAAAACGCACTAGTTCTGATAGCTTTGGACATGGGAGGCAAGAGCACATCAGAGTAGGACCAGATTAGAATCTGAGCTGCCCCCACAGCAGGTCCAAAAGTCAGCAGTGTTGGAGGGCATCCTAGGGAGGTGAGGTAGACTGTGACTCCCAGCGAGGGATAGGACTCTGACAACAGTGACTCAAGAAAAACATTTATTATTCTTATGTTTTGCCTTGTTCTGTAGATTCTTTTGGATTTTTTTCTTTTTCCACCCCTCTGTTGTAGTTGTCCTTTCATTGTCACTATGAAATCTAATTAAACTTTTGAGCTTTTTTGTCTTTTTTTTTT
>SJYC01130457.1:0-10082 GCA_006408675.1 Madoqua kirkii | reverse complement strand
CAGATATGCAGATGACACCATCCTTATGGCAGAAACTGAAGAGGAGCTAAAAAGCCTCTTGATGACAGTGAAAGAGGAGAGTGAAAAAGTTGGCTTAAAGCTCAACATTCAGAAAATGAAGATCATGGCATCTGGTCCCATCACTTCATGCGAAATAGATGGGAAAACAGTGGAAACAGTGTCAGACTTTATTTTGGGGGGCTCCAAAATCACTGCAGATGGTGACTGCAGCCATGAAATTAAGACTCTTATTTCTTGGAAGAAAAGTTATGACCAACCTAGGTAGTATATTCAAAAGCTGAGACATTACTTTGCTGACTAAGGTCCGTCTAGTCAAGGCTTTGAATTTTCTAGTAGTCATGTATGGATGTGAGAGTTGGACTGTAAAGAAGACTGAGAGCTGAAGAATGATGCTTTTGAACTGTGGTGTTGGGGAAGACTCTTGAGAGTCCCTTGTACTGCAAGGAGATCCAACCAATCCATTCTGAAGGAGATCAGCCTTAGGATTTCTTTGTAAGAAATGATGATAAAGCTGAAACTCCAGTACTTTGGTCACATCATGAGAAGAGTTGACTCACTGGAAATAACCCTGATGCTGAGAGTGATTGGGGGCAGGAGGAGAAGGGGACGACAGAGCATGAGATGGCTGGATGGCATCAGCGACTCAATGGACATGAGTTTGAGTGAATTCTGGGAGGTGGTGATGGACAGGGAGTCCTGGTGTGCTGCGATTCATGGGGTCGCAAAGAGTTGGACAGGACTTTGGGAATGAACTGAACTGAACTGATACACACACACATATATATGTATATATATATATATTTGTCTCTGATCCTGGTTCCTGTCATAGAATTCATATACCTTTGTAATTTCCTAACTCATAAAATTACTAGAATCGTCTCTTGTTCTCTTCTTTGTCTTTGACCCTGCCTCTGACTCTATCTTCCTAAAACCCTTGTAAATTTGTAAGTGATAAGAGCTCTAGGAGTACCTTCTCTTCTCATGAGGTACCTCTTGATAGGATCCTGGAAAGGGCTTGTTACCAGAAAGATCAAGTAATGACTAGAAGCTTGCAATGTTCAGTCCTAACCTTTGTTTTCTGAAAAGGGAAGAAGGTGTAGAAGTTGCATCAATGATCCATCCTACCTACTGATGACACCTCTGTAAAAATCACAAAATTATAAGCTTCTGGGAGATTCTAGGTTGATGAACATATCCATGGTTGGGATGGTCCCCATCTTCATGGAATAGTCATGAGATTGGAATATTCCATGACTTCACACTATGTATCTCTTCAAGTGTATATTCATCTGTATCCTTTACCATATGCTTAGTAAACTGATAAACCTGTGTTTTCCTGGATTCTGTGAACCACTCTAGTGAATTAGTCAAATCTGAGAAGGGGTTTTGGGGACCTAAGATTTATAGCCAATTGGTCACAAACACAGCTGGCAAGTTGAACTGGAATTGGCACATGAAGTGGGGTGGGAGCATTCTTGTAGTGCTGGCCCTTTACCTGTTGGATCTCATGCTCTCTCCATGCTAGATAGTCACATAATTGACAGTGGTGTTAGAAATAAATGCTTGTAGGGGAAAACCTCCAGAAATTTATTGTCAGGAGTGTTGGCAATCTGGTAGTAGTGGGAAATGAAGAAATGCAGATGCAAACCTGATTTTTCCTAACATGAGTGGGAAGAGATTGTGAGAAAGTCAGTCTTTCCCTTTACACTTTCATTTAAGTCTAACAGGAAAACACAAGATTATCACACGTCTTTGAACAGTTGAGGTAGTTCAAGAAAAGTAGAATGACAAATAGGAAAATTAGATATTTATATATCTATATCAATATACAACCTTCTAATAAACATGTAGGCAAAATATGAAGAGGAAAAAGATGGACCCTGAAAGTATGAATCCTTTTGAATAAACCTGTTCTTATCCTTGCACCCCTCAAGTTTCTAGTATCTCCCAAGAAATTATCAGTACCTTCAAATGTCAGTGATGCACCTCTCTCTTTTCTATCCCTTCCCACAGAGACCAATCTCTGGGATTCATCTTTTCTTTCCTATCTTAAAAGCACAGAAGTTGAATTTCAACTTTGACAATTCAAGAACACGAGCAAAGTTAGGAGTCAGTTTTGATATCCTAATACATAGTCCCTTTTGAGATTCTAAATAAATGTTACTATAAAAATAGAAACAAGCACATTTTATACATTTTAGTGAAAAAATATTGAACTGGACCTAGATGTAAACATTTATAAATGCACAACTCCCAAAAACCAATATTGAATTATATAAAGTATTTAGATAAGTATTATTAATGTGCATAATGTTATTTGTTGATGCTTTAAAAGATTTCCAAGTCCAGCTTTCACATACTTTTTTTTTCTATATGAAGATTCAACATTTTGTTTTTTTAAATAAGTTCTCCAAGTAGTTGTGATACAAGTAATCTGGATCACATGCTTTAAGAATCCTGGCCTGATTCTACCTACAATGTCAATAGTGCCTTGCATTATTCAAGTAGTGTCAGTCTCCCTTCTAATTATTGTATAGGTTTAAGTTTTATCCAGAAGTCTGTCCTACAAAGATTTACTAATACACAGGGCATCAAATAATGACACAGGGAAGATGTGAAACAATGACAAATCTGTGCCTCAGGTGAGATTATATTCTGTTCAATGATAAGACATTTCCCCAAATCTTTTCTGTAATTAGAATGGAGTAATATAGTGATTTTTTATTCTCTTACAAAAGTAGTTGCCCTGTTTATAGAAAGTTTTTGTTGGTATAATTTCTCTAGATATGTGTATGTAAGCAAATGCTTGCATATACACACATATAATATTATATTCTATATGTTGTCAAATACTTCACAGTCAGGGTAAAGTTTCAGCTTGAATTTAGTATTGCCAGATTTATTGTTTAATCTTTATTTGATATTTAACGGAGATATAATTTATCAGAAAATAGATCACTGTTATTGACTCTTGTTAATTTTGCATGATCTCTAATAACTAACTTTCTCATCTGTTAAATTTCAGCCTTTGAGATAATCCTTCTCTGTTCCAACAAAGCATTAGTGTTTATGCATTAATAGCAAGTTTATTTATTTATTTACTGTCCTAAATGAAGGTAATTTTCATTCCAGTGGCTGGCTCACACATTATTTTTCTGTTCCAAAACACATGGGCTGAAACAGCACCACATCATTAGTAACACTACCTCAGCAAGAAAACAATCCTTATTGGCAGGGAAAACAAGGGAGTGAAGGCACCCATTGTTTTCAGCAGACACATGCAGTTTGAAAAGTACCCCGTGGACTCAATTTTCTCATCAGTTCAAAATTGAATACTAACATGCTGCCTGGAGGTTTGGAGGTCAGATGCATGCAGGACCATACCGAGTTTGGAGAAAAACTGTGAGAAAACATCAGGGGATGGCATGCTTAGTCTGATGGAGAGGAAAAATAGAAGCTCCAACACCTAGAGAGGGTTAGAAACAGATGTGATTTTACCAAAGTTAGGTTACTAGGTCTGTTGTTTGCACTAGCCGCTTCCAAGGTCCCTGTTGGGACACTAACCAAGTATTTACATGACCATATGGAGGAGCCTGGAAGGCTGCAGTCCATAAGGTCGCTAAGTCGGACATGACTGAGTGACTTTAATTTCACTTTTCACTTTCATGCATTGGAGAAGGAAATGGCAACCCACTCCAGTGTTCTTGCCTGGAGAATCCCAGAGATGGCAGAGCCTGATAGGCTACCGTCTATGGGTCACACAGAGTCGGACACGACTGAAGTGACTTAGCAATGACTATGAAAAAATTGTATAGGTAAAGTGTTTCATATTTACTTTATGTACTTCTCTTTTACTTGTATAAGCTTCAGGCTCAGAGATGGCTTAGGAAAGAAATCTCTGGTTGTATCTCCATTTCCAGCATTATTGCTGTAATTGAGAGCAAATCCTCTATTATTGATATCTGTTATATCTAACATGTGTATCTAATATATATTATCCTGAAAATAGCAAAATGAAAGTAAAGAAGTATATGGCAGAAGAAAATAATGAGCTAGATGTTCAAAATGAACAAAAATTATCTAGGCGGCATTGTGCTGAGTCACTCAGTTGTATCTGACTCTTTGTGATCCTGTAGACTGTAGCCCACCAGGTTCCTCTGACCATGGAATTCTCCAGGCAAGAACACTGCAGTGAGTTGTCATTTTATTCTCCAGAGTAGGAGATGTTAGGAAGATATAGTAACTGATAGTAAAGTAAGATGTAGAGGAGTAATGTTGAAATCGCCACATTTTTGAAGTCTCAAAGTTAAAAGCTAAAGAAATAATAGTCAAGAATCTTCAATAAATCACAGTGGGTGAAAACAAACAACAAAGCAATCAGCCACAAAATGCTTATATGTCACTGATGTTTAAGATAGAATTATAAAAGACAAAAGGTTAAGCTTCTAGAATGACAAAAATAGAACTGTAAATGAGTCAAATTCAGATAAACACAAAAATGCAAGGAAACTTCCCAGGTAATATAACATTAGGTATAATATCTTAATAGTATATTATCTATACTGCAGTGGTAAAGAATCAGCCTGCCAATACAGGAGACCCAAGAGACGCAGTTTCAATCCCTGGGTCACGAAGATCCCCAGGAGGAGGAAATAGCAACCTACTTCAAAAAGTATTGCCTGGAAAATTCCATGGATAGAGGAGCCTTGGAGGCTACAGTTCATGAGTTGCAAAGAGGCAGACACGATTGAGCAACTGAACACAGACACGTGTAGGTAGTCACACACACACACATACACACAACATATATATATATATATATATATATATATATATATATATATATAAACAATGTCTTTATTGTCACCATGATACAGAATGAAATTTGCTTTTCTATAATTTTTACACTGGTTAGACCTGATAAATGTTCAGTTAGTCAGTTGTGTCTGTAACCAAATGGACTGCAGCATGCCAAGCTTCCCTGTCCTTTACTATCTGGTGGTAAACAAAAATACTTCTTTATTTTCAGGTATTTAATGACTCTCTGGAGCTTCCTAGGTGGTGCTAGTGGTTAAGAACTTACCTGCCAATGCAGGAGAACTAAGAGAAACAGGTTCAGTCCCTGGATGAGGAGGATCCTTGGAGGACAGCATGGCAACCCACTCCATTACTCTTGCTTGGAGAATCCCATGAACAGAGGAGCCTGGCAGGCTACAGTCCATAGGGTCACAAAGAGTCATATATGACTGAAGTAACCTAGCACACATGCATGCTGTGACTCTTTAAAATTATGCCTGGAGGAAATTTTCATAACAAATCATAAATAAAACCTATAGACCCAATGAGGTATATTCTATCAATTAACTTTGGTTGATTAGTAAACCACACCCAAAGTTAGCAGTGTTAAATGATATTTCTTTATTATTTTTCATGTTGCTGTGGGTTACCTTGATAGTTCTGCTAATGTCAGCTTGACTTGTCTGATCTACACTTGTACATTAAAGATCTGGGCTAAGACTACTGAAATCTCCTGTGTTTTAAGCAATTTTTCAGAGTACTAACACTGGTTTAAGATTGTGGTAATGCTGCAAGAGGAATAGCAGAAAAAATAAAATAAATTCCAAGACTATGTAAAGCCTAAGCTGTTTGCCTCTGAAGGCAGCCCAGCATCAAAAAGTAGACGCGGGGGGTGGGGGGATCTTTGCCTGTTATTAGAAAAAGTCACATCACAAAGATCGTGATTTGCAGGAAGGGAAAGAGACTTGCTGCCATTTCGTGTAATCAGTCAGTAACATAAGGTAAGCAAGAGTGGCTAAGTCAGTTCACTTCAGTCGCTCAGTCATGTCCAACTCCTTGCGACCCCATGAATTGTAGCATGCCAGGCCTCCCTGTCCATCATCAACTCCCGGAGTTCACCAAAACTACTGCCCATCAAGTCGGTGATTCCATCCAGCCATCTCATCCTCTGTCATTCCCTTCTCTTCCTGTCCCCAATCCCTCCAAGCATCAGGGTCTTTTTCAATCAGTCAACTCTTCACATGAAGTGGCCAAAGTACTGGAGTTTCAGACTCAGCATCAGTCCTTCCAAGAAACACCCAGGACAGATCTCCTTTAGAATGGACTGGTTGGATCTCCTTTGAGTCCAAGGGACTCTCAAGAGTCTTCTCCAACACCACAGTTCAAAAACATCAACTTTTTGGCACTAAGCTTTCTTCACAGTCCAACACTCACAGCCATACATGACCACTGGAAAAACCATAGCCTTGACTAGGTGCGCCTTTATTGGCAAAGTAATGTCTCTGCTCTTCAATATGCTATCTAGGTTGGTCATAGCTTTTCTTCCAAGGAGTAAGCATCATTTAATTTCATGGCTGCAGTCACCATCTACAAGGATTTTGGAGCCCCCAAAAATAAAGTCTGACACTGTTTCCAGTGTATCCCCATCTATTTCCCATGAAGTGATGGGACCAGACGCCATGATCTTAGTTTTCTGAATGTTGAGCTTTAAGCCAACTTTTTCACTCTCCTCTTTCACTTTCACCAAGAAGCTTTTGAGTTCCTCTTTACTTTCTGCCATAAGGGTGGTGTCAGCTGCATATTTGAGGTTATTGATATTTCTCTTGGCAATCTTGATTCCAGCTTGTGCTTTTTCCAGCCCAGTGTTTACCATGGTGTGCTCTGCATATAAGTTAAATAAGCAAGGTAACAGTATACAGCTTTGATGTACTCCTTTCCCTATTTGGAACCAGTCTGTTGTTCCATGTCCAGTTCTAGCTGTTGCTTTCTGACCTGCATATAGGTTTCTCAAAAGGCAAGTCAGGTGGTCTGGTATTCTCATCTTTTTCAGAATTTTCCAGTTTATTGTGATCCACACAATAAAAGACTTTGGCATAGTCAATAAAGCAGAAATACATGTTTTCCTGGAACTCTCTTGCTTTTTCCATGATCCAGCAGATGTTTGGTAATTTGATCTCTGGTTCCTCTGCCTTTTCTAAAGTCAGCTTGAACATCTGGAAGTTCACAGTTCATGTATTGCTGAAGCCTGGCTTGAAGAATTTGAAACATTACTAGCGTGTAAGAAGAGTGCAATTGTGTGGTAGTTTGAACATTCTTTGGCTTTGCCTTTCTTTGGGATTGGAATAGAAACTGACTTTTTCCAGTCCTGTGACCACTTCCGAGCTTTCCAAATTTGCTGGCATATTGAGTGCAACACTTTCACAGATTCATGTTTCAAGATTTGAAACAGCTCAATGGAATTCCATCACTTCCACTATCCTTGTTCATAGTGATGCTTTCTAAGGCCCACTTGGCTTTACATTCCAGGGTGTCTGGCTCTAGATGAGTGATCACATCATCATGGTTATCTTGGTCGTGAAGATCTTTTTTGTACAGTTCTGTGTATTCTTACCACCTCTTCTTAATATCTTCTGCTCCTGTTAGGTCCATACAATTTCTGTCTTTATTAAGCCCATCTTTGCATGAAATGTTCCCTTGGTATCTCTAATTTTCTTGAAGAGATCTCTAGTCTTTCCCATTCTGTTCTTTTCCTCTATTTCTTTGCATTGATCGCTGTGGAAGGCTTTCATATCTCTTCTTGCTATTCTTTAGAACTCTGCGTTCAGATGCTTATATCTTTCCTTTTCTCCTACGCTTTTCACCTTGCTTCTTTTCACAGCTATTTGTAAGGCCTCCTCAGACAGCCATTTTTCTTTTTTGCATTTCTTTTAGAAGGAAAAGGCAATCCACTCCAGCACTCTTGCCTGGAAAATCCCATGGACGGAGGAGCCTGATAGGCTGCAGTCCATTGGGTCACAAAGAGTTGGACATGACTGAGTGACTTCACTTTCACTTTCCATGGGGATGTTCTTGATCCCTGTCTAATGCACAATGTCACGAACCCCCATCCATAGTTCATTAGGCACTCTATCAGATATAGTCCTTTAAATCTCCTTCTCACTTCCAGTGTATAATCGTAAGGAATTTGATTTAAGTCATACATGAATGGTCTAGTGTTTTTCCCTATTTTCTTTAAGTCTGAATTTGGCAATAAGGAGTTTATGATCTGATTTAGCTCCCGGTCTTGTTTTTGCTGTCTGTTCAGAGCTTCTACATCTTTAGCTGCAAAGAATATAATCAATCTGATTTTGGTGTTAACCATCTGGTGATGTCCTTGTGTACAGTCTTCTCTTGTGTTGTTGGAAGAGGATATTTGCTATGACCAGTGCATTTTCTTGACAAAACTCTATTAGCCTTTGCCCTGCTTCATTCCGTATCCCAAGGTCAAATTTGCCTGTTACCCCAGGTGTTTCTTGACTTCCTATTTTTGCATTCCAGGCCCCTACAATGAAAAGGACATCTTTTTTGGGTGTTAGTTCTAGAAGGTCTTGTAAGTCTTCATAGAACCATTCAGCTTCAGCTTTTTCAGCATTACTAGCTGGGGCATAGACTTGGATTACTGTGATACTGAATCGTTTGTCTTGGAACAGAGATCATTGTGTCATTTTTGAGATAGCATCCAAGTTCTGCATTTCAGACTCTTTTGTTGACAATGATGGCTACTCCATTTCTTCTAAGGGATTCCTGCCCAAAGTCATAGATATAATGGCCATATGAGTTAAATTCATCCATTCCAGTCCATTTTAGTTTGCTGATTCCTAGAATGTTGATATTCACTCTTGCCCTCTCCTGTTTGACCACTTCCAATTTGCCTTGATTCATGGACCTAACTTTCCAGGTTCCTATGCATTATAGCTCTTTACAGCATCAGACCTTGCTTCTATCACCAGTCACATCCACAACTGGGTATTGTTTTTGCTTAGGCTCCATCCCTTCATTCTTTCTCATAACTCATCAGTGGAGTTATTTCTCCACTGATCTCCAGTAGCATATTGGGCACCTACTGACCTGGGGAGTTCCTCTTTCAGTATCCTATCTTTTTGCCTTTTCATACTGTTCATAGAGTGGCTAAAGGCATTGATAAATTAAAATTGTCTTATTATTATTTTCACATACCTGTTCTCGGACTACCCTCTGGATCTACAGAGAGAATTTCTGTGAAATGGCTACAAATATTTAAAACAGTTCTCATTCTTTACCATATTTTCTCTTGTCCTGGCTAGGTCAAGAATCTTCAAATGGTTAAACATTTTAAGATACTGATTTTAGAATGGTGACCCTCCAAAAGCATCATACACATGCCTGTAGTAAACTCTGAAAGGTACTTCTGCTCTACTGGTCAAAACATTCATGGATTTTAATATGCAAACACATATATACTAGAGGGTCTAGTATGTTTGTGTGTGTGTGTGTGTGTGTGTGTGTGTGCTCAGTTACTCTGTTGTGTTCAACTCATTGTCACTGTGGACTGTAGTCCACCATGCTCCTCTGTCCATAGAATTTTCCAGGTAAGAATACTGGAGCAGGTTGCAACTTTCTATCAGGTGATCTTCCTGACCCAGGGATTGAAACCACATCCTTTGCATCTCCTGAATTGGTGGATAGATTATTTTACTACTGTACTACCTCAGACCACCTAACCTGCCTCTTGAGAAATCTGTATGCAGGTCAGGAAGCAACAGTTAGAGCTGGACATGGAACAACAGACTGGTTCCAAATAGGAAAAGGAGTCCATCAAGGCTGTATATTGTCACCCTGCTTATTTAACTTCTATGCAGAGTACATCATGAGAAACGCTGGGCTGGAAGAAACACAAGCTGGAATCAAGATTGCCGGGAGAAATATCAATAACCTCAGATATGTAGATGACACCACCTTTATGGCAGAAAGTGAAGAGGAACTAAAAAGCCTCTTGATGACAGTGAAAGAGACAGTGAAAGAGGAGAGTGAAAAAGTTGGCTTAAAGCTCAACATTTAGAAAACGGAGATCATGGCATCCGGTCCCATCACTTCATGGGAAATAGAAGGGGAAACAGTGGAAACAGTGTCAGACTTCATTTTTGGGGGGCTCCAAAATCACTGCAGATGGTGATTGCAGCCATGAAATTAAAAGATGCTTACTCCTTGGAAGAAAAGTTATGACCAACCTAGATAGTATATTCAAA
>SJYC01130455.1:0-21168 GCA_006408675.1 Madoqua kirkii | reverse complement strand
GAGCTTAAATTTATGTTACTCCATTATTTTTTTGTTTGGGCAATGTTGATTCCTGCTTTCTTCTGAGTTCAACTTGTGTTTATTTCTTTTAAATTAATTTATTTAAATGGTTAGATATCCTAATTAATTCAACTATTAGCATTATATACTATACATACATATGCATATGGATATACAATACATATGTATGTACATGTTCACTGTGGTATATACAATTATATATGTATTCTATTTAGACTGTTATAAGTTCTGGGTATAAAACAATAAACAAGTCAGATTTCTTACTTTCTATTAGGGATATTGAGGCAGAGCGCATATTAACAAATGAACTAGATAATCCAAAAGCACTAATTATAAACTGGAAAGTAACAGAGTCTTGTGATACAGATAAACAGGTTATAAGAAGTCTTTACAACAGATGGCCAAGAACTTCTCTGATGGATGTCCTAAGACTAGAAGAAACAACCATGCAAATCATCAGGTTAACGCTTATATCTGTTTTTATTTCTTTTCTTTTGTCTTAGTGTTTATGTTCTACCCTCTTTGCTACATCTCTGGCTATAGTTATTCATCTTTTACAATTTCATTCTATCCCTAACCAATTCCCCATTCCCTTCAATGTAGAATATACTCTAGTTATTTAGAAATCTCTAGATCATGTGCTGATCAGCTGCCTTCTTTAATTTAGTACTTTGATTATCTTTGTTTTACTATCTACTCTTCTCTCATCTACCTTGTAATGAATTAAGAAGGCTATTTTCTCTGTCACCACTTATTGAATCCACTTAAACAAAAGTAACCATAAATTTAGAATTGCCAAAACTATACTATCTTTTCAATCTTCACTTTAACTAAGATTCCTTCATGCTAAATAATTAATTGATCATTCACTGAAACTTAACTATGACTCAAGAATCCTTCTTTGCATATAACAAAATTTCTTATTATGCCTCCTTGAGTGCTTTGTCTTTATGGGATTCTATTTCTTCTCACTTCTTAAAAGCTTTTTTTAATCTCTTGACTTCACCTTTGATTGCTCTTATTCTAATTTTAAATTCTGGCAGTATACATACTCTTTATACTAGAGAACTCTCATTGACACACCTATCAAGCTGATATAAAATAGTTCTTAGGTCAGGTTTCTTTCCACGATGTGTTGTTTCCCATGTAAAATGTATGAACACTTTTACATGCAGCTCAATAAAAAAAAGAAAAGAAAAAATGAATTAAAGACTTGGCAGAAAACTTAAATAGAAATTTCTCCAAAGAAGACATACAGATGGCCAAGAGACACATAAACAGATACTCAACATCAGTAATTAGAGAAATGTAAATCAAGCTATGATGAGGTACCATCTCACACTTGTCAGAATAGCCTTTATCCAAAAATCTACAAACAATAAATGCTAGATAAAAAAGAATCTTCCTATACTCTTGGAGAAAGAAATGGCAACCCCCTCCAGTACTCTTGCCTGGAAAATCCCATGGATGGAGGAACCTGACAGGCTACATACAATCCATGGGGTCTTGAAGAGTCGAACGCCACTGAGCAACTTCACTTTCACTTCACTTTCATGCATTGAAGAAGGAAATGGCAACCCACTCCAGTGTTCTTGCCTGGAGAATCCCAGGGATGGGGGAGCCTGGTGGGCTGGCGTCTATGGGGTCACACAGAGTCGGACACGACTGAAGTGACTTAGCAGCAGCAGCAGCATACTGTTGGTGGGAATGTAAATTGATATAACCACTATGGAGAATAGTATGGAGGTTTCTTAAAGAGCTAAAACTAGAACTACCAAATGACCCAGCAACCCAACTCCTAGGCATATATCACAGAAAACCATAATTCAAAAGGGTGCATGCACCCTGATGTTCATTGCAGCCCTATTTACAATAACCAGGACATGGAAGCCATCTAAATGTCCATCGACAGAGGAATGGATAAAGATGTGGTGCATAATACAATGCACTATTACTCAGCCATGAAAAGAAATGAAATACTGCCATTTACAGAGACATGGGTGGACCCAGAGGTCATCTTACTCAGTTAATTAAGCCTGAAAGAAAAAAACAAATATAATATCACTTATATGTGGAATCTAGAAAATGGTAGAGATGAACTATTTCCAAAGCAGAAATAGAGTCACAGATGCAGAGATGAAACTTATAGTTACTAAGGGAAGATGGGGGTAGGAATGAATTGGGAGACGGATTGAAATATACACACTGCTGCTGCTGCTGCTGCTGCTAAGTCACTGCAGTCGTGTCTGACTCTCTGAGACCTCAGATGGCAGCCCACCAGGCTCCCCCATCCCTGGGATTCTCAGGCAAGAACACTGGAGTGGGTTGCCATTTCCTTCTCCAATGCATGAAAGTGAAAAGTGAAAGAAAAGTCGCTCAGTTGTGTCCAGATCTTAGCGACCTCATGCACTGCAGCCTACCAGGCTCCTCTGTCCATGAGATTTTCCAGACAAGAGTACTAGAATGGGTTGCCATTGCCTTCTCTGATATACACATGACTATATATAAAACAGAAAACCAATGAGAACCTACTATATAGCACAGAGAGTTCTACCCAATATTCTGTGATGAACTAAATGGTAAGGAAACCGAAAAAAGAGGGGAATATATGTATATGTATGATTGATTCACTTTATTGTACAGTAAATACTAACACAAATATATTCTAATAAAAATAAATAAATAAATGTGTGAACTCGTTATGCCTAAACTCAAATTTAATTTTTACTAGAAATATGTTTATTTCATGTGTATTTCCTATCTAAGTTAATTATATAAGTAGCATAATAAAAACCATTTATTAATCTTCACTTTCAGAATAAAACATTAGAATAAACATGAGTGATTTAATTGTTTAGAAAATGTAAATATTATATCAATTATCTATTTTTTTTTTTTTTTTAGAAAAAAAAGACCAGATTAATCTATATTTTATGGAGAAGCATCAATTTCAGCATGTCAATTTAAAATGACAGCCTTAGTTTTAGGAAGAATGTTTATTAAAATCATATTTTCTGTTTCCCATTACCTCCCTGATGCTCCTGCATAAATCTTTTCTCTCTTGTCAAATGCCTGGCAGCTTTTGGTGACAGCTGATGAGAAATCAGAGGAATCTGAGAGCCATCTGTCTTGCCCTCCCCACTACCACCTCCCACCTCCCACCAAAGTCCTTTCGGGAAGTTGGAGCCGAGAATTTATACAGCGTGCTTCCTTCTATCCGATCAGGAGAGAGCCCAAGATCTCCAACTGAAATTTACTTCCATATCATGATGAAGTTATTGGCTTTCTGTTGACATAAATTACACGGGTACTACAATAGACCGAGCAGCGTTTTCTCTGTGCTGCCTGGTTTTTGTAATAGAAGCTGGATTTCTCAGTGTAATTTTTCTTAAGGTCAAATTTTCTCCTCCAAGTAGAGTCAGTGATATGAAACTTGTCAGAACAAATCTAGATATATCTTTCTGTTCTTGCATTATTCAATTCCCAGATTCTATCAGGAAGGTAGACAAGGAGAAAATATATCATTAGCAACAAAATAAATATCAGAGGCTACTCTGTACAGTATCTGTGTAAAACAGAAAGCATACAACCCAGGGGAAGAGAGAAATTTCCATTATTTATTCCAAATACCATCACTTGCTGGAAACCAATAGAGTTTCCACTGCAGTTTACTTCCACAGTCTAAGACACCATTACTGCAAGATACACCTTAGGTTTAATAAGAGTTTTCAAAGGGGAAAAGGAAACTATATTAAGTATTCACCAACTGTAAAATGAATTCCATTTGGAGAAATCATAAATGCGAAAAGTAGCCATCTTAGAATGGAGAGAAACAGGTAAGGAGATGCTAGCTCATTGCAGCTGAGCCATTAGTACCTGCCCCAGAGCGATGGCCATGGTAATCCCACACGGGAACCAAAGACAAGGTCATAAAACTTGAGATCAAGACACAGAGGGGAGGAATGTGTTTTTCCCGGTTCCCTAGGTAACGTGGCTTGAAGGGAGGAGCCATGCCTACAGTAATAATAGGGTCAGATCCTACTACCTGTGTGATACGGGTCCTCAGTCTCCTCGTCAGGGGAAATCAGGGAGTTGTTTATTCATGTAACAGATATTTATAGTGAGCTGAAATTTTTCCAGGCACTGTTCCAGACACTGATGCTACCTCAAGGAATAAGACAGAGAAGGTCCCTGCCCGCCTGGAGCTTGGATTCTAGCAGTGCAAGAGGAGGAGGCAGGACACTCAGAAGTAGGTGTGTGTGTGCAGATCCAGCGGATGTTGACAATTTGATCTCTGGTTCCTCTGCCTTTTCTAAAACCAGCTTGAACATCAGGAAATTCACAGTTCACGTATTGCTGAAGCCTGGCTTGGAGAATATAGTTTAATTTAAAAAAAAAAAAACAACTCTTTCTTGTTGTGGCTTCTAACTCTGTCTTTTCTTCTGCTCATTTCCTATCTTCCTAACCTGTTCATATTAATAGGCCCAGATTCTTCCATCCTTGCTCCCTACAATCTACTCCTCATACAGCAGCCAGAGTTATTCTTAAAATATGGGTTAGATCATGTTACTCCTTTGCTCAGGGCCATTCTAACTCTGTCTTTTCTTCTGCTCATTTCCTATCTTCCTAACCTGTTCATATTAATAGGCCCAGATTCTTCCATCCTTGCTCCCTACAATCTACTCCTCATACAGCAGCCAGAGTTATTCTTAAAATATGGGTTAGATCATGTTACTCCTTTGCTCAGGGCCCTCCCATGGCATACTATTTCACTTGGAGTAAAAGTTCTTCCAGTCATCCGAGAGGCCCTTTGTGACCTGCCTCCCTTACTTCTATGCCCGCAGCTCACTCTGTCCTCCTTGCACACATACGGAATACTTCTGCCTCAGGGCCTTTGCACCGTCTCTATCTTCCTGGAATCCCTGAACTTCTGAACTTCTTAAGTCTTTGCTTAAATCGTCATCTTCTCAGAGAGACCTTCCCTGACCACTTTGTTTAAAACTGCAGCACTTCCTCCTGTCCTGACTCCTTTTTCTTTGTTTCTTTTTAGTTGCCTCTGTTACCTCTTAATAGTACTTTATCCTGTGTGCATGTGTTCAGTCGTGTCTGACTCTTGACCGCACGCACTGTAGCCTGCCAGGCTCCTCTGTCCATGGGATTTTCCAGGCCTGAGTAGTGGAGCAGGTTGCTGTTCCTATTCCAGGGGATCTTTTCAAACCAGGAATCAAACCCACGTCTCTCGGGTCTCCTGCATTGGCAGGTGTGTTCCTCACTGCTAGCACCACTCGGGAAGCTCACACTATCGTCCACTTGTTACACTTATGGTTCACTGTTTCTCCCTCCCATCCAGGAGGTAAATTCCCCAGAGATGGGGATCTCTGTGCTTTGTTCATAGATATAATCCAAACGCCTCTTAGGATGATTCTAGATGTGTCTTGAAGTTTGTCCTAAGGTGTCCCCTCTACCTGGAGGGAACTGTTCCCCAGACCCTGAATGCAGAAGGTCCCTCAAAGCCTACGGAACCTGGTGACAATAAGGCCGTTTAGGGTATAACCCTGGATTTGAAGCAGAGAAGGTGGATGAGGGGCTCAGTGGCCACTCCCCAGCTCTGTGATCTTGAGCAGGTCACTTCATCTCACTAAGATTCAGTTTCTTCATCTGGAACATGAGGTTAATAATAATTGTTCCTCCTTTCATGCAGAAGAGTGATGGGAATTGTGGCTTTAGAGCTTAAATTGCTTATGGCTCCTTATGCAGGGAAGTGGCCTACTCAACAGCATTGGGTTATGACCCAAGGTCAATGTCCATGTTTGCCAACTGACCTTTGTGAGAAAATAATGTTTCTGAGGGAGGACACATTGTAATTTTATTTATTTATTTATTTATTTATTTTTGGCCACATTGCTCAGTTGTGGGAACTTAGTTCCCCAACCAGGGATTAAACCCAGGCCCTTGGCTGTGAATGTGCAGAGTCATAACCACTGGACCACTGGGGAATTTCACATAGGGGTTTTTTTTAAATTATTTATTTTAATTGGAAGCTGATTACTTTATAATATTGTAGTAGTTTTTGCCATACATTGACATGAATCAGCCATGGGTGTACATGTGTTCCCCATTCTGAACCCCCCTTCCCACCTCCCTCCCCATCCCATCCCTCTGGCTCATCCCAGCGCACCAGCCCTGAGCACCCATCTCATGCATCAAACCTGGGCTGGTGATCTATTTCACATATGGTAATATACGTGTTTCAATGCTATTCTCTCAAATCATCCCACCCTTGCCTTCTCCCACAGAGTCCAAAAGACGTTTCTTTATATCTGTGTCTCTTTTGCTGTCTCACATATAGGGTCATCATTATCTTTCTAAATTCCATATATATGCGTTCATATACTGTATTGGTGTTTTTCTTTCTGTCTTACTTCATTCTGTATAATAGGCTCCAGTTTCATCCATCTCATTAGAACTGACTGAAATGTATTCTTTTTAATGGCTGAGTAACACTCCATTGTGTATATGTACCACAGCTTTCTTATCCATTCGTCTGCCGATGGACATCTAGGTTGCTTCCATGTCCTGGCTATTATAAACAGTGCTGCGATGAACAATGGGGTACACATGTCTCTTTCAATTCTGGTTTCCTCAGTGTGTATACCCAGCAGTGGGATTGCTGAGTCATAAGGCATCTCCACACTGTTCTCCATAATGACTATACTAGTTTGCATTCCCACCAACAGTGTAAGAGGATTCCCTTTTCCTCCACACCCTCTCCAGCATTTATTGTTTGTAGACTTTTTGATAGCAGCCATTCTGACCTGCATGAGATGATACCGCATTGTGGTTTTGATTTGCATTTCTCTGATAATGAGTGATGTTGAGCATCTTTTCATGTGTTTGTTAGCCATCTGTATGTCTTCTTTGGAGAAATGTCTGTTTAGGTCTTTGGCCCATTTTTTGATTGGATCGTTTATTTTTCTGGAATTGAGCTGCAGGAGCTGCTTATATATTTTTGAGATTAATTCTTTGTCAGTTGCTTTGCTTGCTATTATTTCCTCTCATTCTGAAGGCTGCCTTTTCTCCTTGCTTATAGTTTCCTTTGCTGTGCAAAAGCTTTTAAGTTTAATTAGGTCCCATTTGTTTATTTTTGCTTTTATTTCCATTACTCTGGGAGGTGGGTCATAAAGGATCCTGCTGTGATTTATGTCAGAGAGTGTTTTGCCTATGTTTTCCTCTACGAGTTTTATAGTTTCTGGTCTTACATTTAAATCTTTAATCCATTTTGAGTTTATTTTTGTGTATGGTGTTAGAAAGTGTTCTGGTTTCATTCTTTTACAGGTGTCCATAGGTGCGTGGATTTATCTCTGGGCTTTCTATTTTGTTCCATTGATTTATATTTCTTTCTTTGTGCCAGTACCATACTGTCTTGATGACCGTAGCTTTGTAGTATAGTCTAAAGTCAGGCAGGTTGATTCCTCCAGTTCCATTCTTTTTTCTCAAGATTGCTTTGGCTATTCGAGGTTTTTTGTGTTTCCATACAAATTGTCACACGTTGGTTTTAAAACTCAGAGATCCTGAGAGCGTCTGGCTGAGGTGGAGAAGGAGTGAGATTAAGGTGCCCCAGACAGAGTAGGCCATACTCACAAGGGTGGAGAAGAGCCGTGCGTACCGTGATCAGGGGCTGCTAATATGGAAGAGCCAGGTTTTAAGAGAGTGAACCTCTCCCAGAAGTCCTCCATGGGCCCTCTGGGGCTCCCAAGCCAGCACTTTTCCCATTACTCCATCTTCTTAAAGAGCGATATGTGGAATTATTTCAATGATACAGTTACATTTTCAGATTCATTCCTTGGGCTCATGAGGTCCATCACAGGCCATCAAGCTTCTGTTCAAGCAGTATGGTCTCCATCTATTTCTAGTTACCAAGAATCTCATCAGAACAGGAAGTAATCCCAGGTTATTGTTCCAATCTGCCAGTCACCTGGATCCCTGTCCATCCCCTTGGTATCTCAGACTATATTTCCCTTTTAACAAAATGGTACAAGTTTACACCTGTTGGATCTTTTGTTTTATGGTATCTTACTGGCTTTGTTTCAGGTTTATAAGTCTGTAATTTCAGGCCGGGCCCCAGGGGTATTTCTGAAATATAATTGTGTGTTTTGTATGTGTGTGGGTATGCAGGCATGGTCTGTGGCTTTGAATATGAAGTTTAAATGGTAATAATAAAAATTGGCAATTAATGATTCAGGTTAATGGCATAACATTTTATTGATAAAAATAATAACACTACTCACTCTTTCTTGAGTGCTTGCTTTTTGCCAGCCACTAAATTAAATTGAGATAGGGAGTATTTAGGGCTTCCCAGATGGCACTAGTGTTAACCTGCCTGCCAGTGCAGGAGAAAGTCAGGAGATACAGGCTCAATCCCTGGGTTGGGAAGATGCCCTGAGGAAGACATAGCAACTCACTTCAGTATTCTTGCCTGGAGAATCCTTTGGACAGAAGAGTCTGGCGGGCTACAGTCCATGGGGTCTCAAAGAGTTGTACACGACTGCAGCGACTTTGCACGCACAGGGAGAATTTAAGGGTGCAACAACTGATCACACAAAGTCAGTGATGGAACCGGGCTTCAAACACAGGCAGACTGATTCCGGAGTCCATTTTGTTCTTCTTTTCTTTAAGTTTTGGCTGCTTGGGCTTTCCCTGGCTGTGGCGAGCAGGGGTTGCTCTCTGTCGTGGTGCACAGGCCTCTCACTGCTGTAGTTTCTCTTGCTGCGAGCTCGGGCTCAGTATTTGCGGCACGCAGGCTTAGTTGCCCTATGGCATGTGGGCTTCCCCCGGACCAAGGATCAAACCCGTATCCCCTGCCTTGGCAGGCGGATTCTGACGCACTGGTCCGCCAGGGAAGTCCAGCCCATTCTGCCCTTCACAAGCAGTTCTGGCATTCCTGTATTCTCCCCTCCTCCACTACGCTTGCTCCTCTTCAGTAATGATTCCCAGCTCTTTGCTGCCTCCACTCACTGGGGGATGAGGCTTCCTGCAGATCCGGCTCCCTTGGCGCGTCCCTGGATTCCAGTGCATGCTGCCCAGTTCTCTGCTGCTTACTGATTCCAGCTCAGTGGTGTCTCCAGCCACATCACGGGAAACTCTGCGCTGGGAAAAAGGCCACACTCTGCAGACAAGCAGACAAGGATTCTCCCACTCCAGCCCCTTCCCGACATCTCCCTCCACACTTCGTCCCTTAAAGTTTCCCCTTGAGCCCGGCTGAGCTGAGCTCTTGAGAGGCGCTGCTGAGAACATGCTCCTCACTTGAAATAGGCCATGTTTTTTGGCTCCCATTCCACAGCCCACAGGAACCTTCTTGTACAAGGCAAGGTTCTCAGATTGCCAGCAACAGAAACTGGCCCTTGAGAGACCTTATTGGAATAACATGGGAAAGCTCAGAGAAGGTACAGGATCTGCCATGATAAGCCCCAGAAGGAGAAGGAATTAGGACCCCTGAGGAATCTGGGCAGCAGGAGTTAATGAGTGATTCCTTCAAGGAACCTCTATTGGGATAGGTTTTCCACCCTTGTGTTCCTGTGTTCAAGGTCCAGTTTCCTGGAAGAAAGAGTGTGAATGGGCTGCTCTGGGTCACTTAACCACACGTATCCCTTGGCCTTGGCACTTTGACTGACATTGGCTCCAAGATTCTGTGCCATGGGTTGAGGCAGCTTCCCAAGCATAATCAGGGAGCTCCAACTAGAAGAGGGAGGAAGGGGTGCTGAGCAGATGAGATCCTAGACCACAGCTCCCCCCCCCCCTTAGATCCACATTGCTGTCTTCACTGGGATAGCTATCACCCACCAGTCTTGCCTAGGCCTGTTATTTACGTTGCATGCAGTGAGATCACACCCACAGCCATCACTGGGCCTTACACTGTGACTTTTTCTCTTCTTTTTCTCTTCTCTTTTAATCCTCTTGTTGTTTTCCTCAGGAGAATGTTGCTTCTAAGGTAGCGAACATACTCCTCTTGAATGGTTTGGGGGTGGGGTCACAGATTCCAGTGTGCACAGAAAGGGGCCAGGTGGGGAATGTCGATGGGGGCAGACAGGAGGGAGTGCTGGGGACTGTGGTGAACTGGAGAGCTGAGCCCAAATGAGACTTTCAAAAGTGCAATGGGGGCCAAACAATGCCCAATGGGCACTCATCTGTGAGCACTCTTAAGACCAGTGAGCCATCAGTGTGTGACCCCTACCAGTCGTTAGGAACAAGTCAGAGAGACTCTTCAACTTTTTCCCCTTCACCCTGCAGCGTGGCTTCCCTGAGACCCCGCGACAGCCTCGTCTGCTCAGAGGAGGCAGGGGAGAGGAGGAGGCACCCACTGCAAAACAGAAGGCAGGTCAACATGTTCAGATATTACCCAGCAGCAGCCCCGTTTGGCTTGGGTAGAAACTTGTCTTGGGCTAGACTACATCAAATTACTATAGAGGCTGGCTCAAACAAAAGCTGCCTTTGACCGTTGAGAGAGGAGAGTCTGGGTCAGAAGGATCAATTTTCTGATGAATCAGTGAACAATCCTGAGCGGAACTAATCAGGCTTGTGCTGCGTCACCCTTTCTTTGTAACCCATGGCTGAGTGATCTGAAATCTGACCACCCTCCTGTGATTCCCCTACCTCATCTGTTTGCCTTCCTAACACGTAGGCAAACACACTGCGTATATCTGCACATGCGCACACACACAGAAGAAGAGGGCGTAGAAAAGTACATTTTAGGGATAAGAAGGCTCAGAGAGATGCTAGAGGCTTTCTGGACAGGACTGGAAACAGAGCTGCAAGGGTATGACGACCAGTGGAAGGAATTTAGCTCTCTGCCTCCAGGGAATCGAGGTCCCGGGGAAACAGCCCTGGGTAACAAATTAACTCCAAATTCCTGGGGGATTAATGGGTAGGGAGCATTCCTAGCAACTCTCCTAGTTACTGAAGCCAAGGGAATAGGAAGGGTAATCAATTAGTTTTTCCCTCAGAATTCCAGCTGATGTTCTTCCACAAAGCATTGGGTCATATCTCTGTAGCCATTGTAGGTCGGGCCTGGAAGACCCATCAGACTAGTTAAGGTTATCCTGGCTTCAGGAAAGACTAATGGACTTTGACTGACTTGAACAGAAAGGAGGACCATTGGGAAGCTCCTGAAGGCTTTTATGAATTCAAAGGGAAGCTGAACACCCACAGCTCAGTAACAGAAGACAGTGGTTGTGTTGACATTGATGGGACTGTCTCAGTTAGGCTCTCAGCTCCTTGGGGAAAGAGCATGTTATGGGCCCTGTGACTGACCTTGGGCTCCCTAGAAGCAGAGGGGTGCTGATGCAAGTGACTTATTGGGGGGATGCTCTCAGGAGAAATCTGACAGGCAGTGAGGGAAGCAGGACAGAGCAAGAGAAAGAGGTGCAAGTCTAGTCTCAGGCTGACCTCACTGTGGAATCCGGAGAGTGTACAGCCCTGCAGTTACCCCATCTCAAGGCATGGAGCCCGCTTGCATACCCCCACATCCATCAGTTATTGACCGTGGGCTGCCTTCAGGAGAGGGCGTCATTTCTCAAGCGTTTTGGATCTAAGTGATCGAGAGAAGGAGCCTCTGTGGGCTGTTAGCAGCCACCGTGCACAGCAGATGGGGGATGGTGCCCCACCAGGCAGGAGGACCTGGGCAGAGCACCGGCTGCATCCGTGGCACCTGGTGTGGGTGAGGTGTCCACCTAAGAGCAATAAGCCATTGAGAGGGGGGCTGGGCAGAAACTTGAGTCTGGACATGCTTAGGGGCTGCTTCAGGGGAAAGTAAACAAAAGAGTGAGGGGCAGCCATGCCAAAGGGTGTCTGATGTGTCCACTTAAATCAGTTCTGCTGAAAATGTCCTTCTGGCCAGTAACTGATATTACTTGCCTGACCTTTCTCTGTATGCATTTGAGTTTGTCACCCCAGGTCTAAACCCCTTCAGGAAGATTTTTGCTAGGTGTCTGGGTATCTACCCAGAACTGGAATCTGTAGGTCATTGGGTGTGAATGCGTTGAGCTTTAGCAGACCTTGCCAAAGAACTTCCCAGGATGACTGTGCGCTTGATACTGCTTTTAGCAATGTGTAAAAGTTCTAGTTGCCCCACACATCCTTGTCAGTGCTTGGCATTATCTTTCTCATTTTACCTCTTCAGGTGGACATGTAGTATTCTTTCATAGAGAATTTAATTTGCATTTCTCTGATGACTAGTGAAGTCAAGCGCCATTTCATATGTCTTTATTATTGACTTATGGGAACTCTTTGTATGTTCTGTATATGATTCCTTTGTCAGATATATACCTAACAAATGGTGTATGTGTATATTTATGTGTATATGTTTATATAAACAAGATAGGTATAGATATATAGATTTATAGATATACACACATAAAAACATATACAGAGTGAGAGAAGGTATATGTGATTTATACATAAAAATATATTTATTATATATGACATAATTTTGTGTTTGATATAAACATGAACATATAAATATTAAATACAATATTTAATACAAATATATGTATAATAGATATAAATGTGCTTATATAATTATTAATTACATAAATTTAATGTATTATATATAAACACACACCCTACATATATTTGGGGTTCCCTGGTAGTTCAGCAGTGAAGAATCTGCCTGCCAATGCAAGGGATGTGGGTTCGATCCCTGGGTCAGGAAGTTCCCCAGGAGAAGGAAATGGCAACTCACTCCAGTATTCTTGCCTGGGAAATCCCACGGACAGAGAAGTCTGGTGGGCTATATCCAAGGGGTTGCAAAAGAGTCAGACACAACTTAGCAACTTAACACCTTATAGGTAAAAATCATATGTATCTTCCCTCACTGTGACTTGCTTGAATTTTTATTTTCTTAGACATATTTTTAATGAATACAGGCATTTAAATTTAATCTAGTTCAATTTTACCAGTTTTTCCTTTATATTTAGCATTTTCTCTACCTTATTTAGAAAATCTTTGTCCATGTCATGGTTGAACATTCTATTTTTTCCCTAAAAGCTTTAATTGTTTTATCTTTTATATTTAGAAACATAATTCATCTGGAATTTACTTTTTGTGTTGAATTAGAAATTGAAGTGTCTTCCACCACCCCCATGGATAGCCACTTATTCAGTACCAATTATGGAAAAGACCATCGTTTCCCGAAAGGACTACTGTTATGCCAGCTGTCATAAACCCCACGAAGGGCTCCGTCAGCCCACCTGCCCAGCCGCTGAGGAAGTTGAGCTCAGGAGAGGCTGTCTCTTATACACATCTGAATTAGAAATTGAAGTGTCTTCCACCACCCCCATGGATAGCCACTTATTCAGTACCAATTATGGAAAAGACCATCGTTTCCCGAAAGGACTACTGTTATGCTAGCTGTCATAATCTGATGGTAATATATGTATGAATCTATTTCTGGTCTCTTGTTCTCTTTCATTGGGTTTTTTTTATATATATATATACACATGCCAATATCATACCATCTTAATAACGATAGCTCTATACTAAATCCTTGGGGTTTTCCCAGTACATTGTAGTCCCCCACTCCCCACATTTTTGTTGAGGTATAATTGACATATAACACGGTATTAGTTTAAGATGTACAAAATAGTAATTTGATATATTTAACTTTCTAGGTTTTAAAACTGAAAGTATTACATCTCAGAAAACCCCTCAGAACTTGGCAAACTAGAATAGTTGGCCATCCTAGTAGACAGAGATCCTCCAAATTTGTTTTTCTTCTTCAAAACTGCCTCAGCTATTCTTCACCTTTTGCATTTCTTTATAAATTTTAGAGTCAGCTGATTGATTTCCACAAAAATAAAACCTCTTCTGAGATTTTCACTGCAATTGAATTAATTTATAGATAATTTGAGGAAATTGGCTGCACGTCTTTTGTCAGATTTATTCCTACATATTTAATGTTTTTATGCTGTTTTTGTCAATGGTACCATTTTTAAATTTCATTTGTTTTTTTTTTGTTATTGTGTTGCTGATACAGAAATAAGATGAAATTTTGTGCATTGACCCTCATTCAGTGACATTGCTAAATTTACTTATTATTAGATTTTTTTAGCATTATATACATACAATCACACCTTCTGTAAAAAATGATAACTTTTTTATTTCTTGACAATCTCTTTGGCTATTTCACTTTCTTAAGATTTGTACTGGCTGAAAACCCTAGTGCAGTGTTGAATAGAAGCAGTGATAGTGTCTACACAATTGTCTTTTAATTTGACCCTTTGGAAGGATTGTTCTTTAACTTTAAAAATTTTGTTCTGAGGGTTGGAATTTTATGTACTGTGACCAAGGAATAGTTTTATGGCAGGTGGGTCTAGTTGTGGCCCTCCTTTTATACTAACAAAAAATGTAAATACCCCTGCCACACAACGAGATGACTTACTCACATCTCATCTGGGGCTGAAGTTGGGATTAAAGCCTGTTTCCTGAGAAGCTCCCGATGAGAACATCTATCAGATTTTGTTTGCCTGGCATCCTTTTTCCCCTTTCACGTCCTCTTTGTTCCTTCTTCATTCCAACTATGGGATTCCAGTAAGCTCCCACTCACATCACTCCATCCCTGGCCTCCACGGCCACAAACTGGGCCCATCAGCTTATTTCTTCCCAGCTTCAAATAGAAGCCTCCTGAAACCATGTAGAAATGCTCTGAGAGTGGGACCAGGGCCTCTCGGTGCTGGCGACCTGGAGCTCACCAGTTTGCTGTTCTTCCTCTGAAACTGTTCCAGAATACTCTTTCCAATAAACTTCCTCTTTCCCTTATCAAAGTCGGTTTCTATTTTCTGTTAGAGGATAAATACACTATGTCCTGTTCTCTTTACTTTGCCATCAACATTGAGAAAAATGAGAACATATTTTTAACAATGTAACTGTATTTCATTTATCTGCATTTTATTTACTATATTATAGAATTTTTTTAATTGACTCAGAATTGGTCTTTGCATATTATAACCATAACTAAGGATTTCCTTTATTGCATATACATAATTTGAGTTCATATACCCCAGGTTTATTTATCCTAAGAGAGAGCTAGCATCCCAGAAAAAAATTTTTTTTCATCTCTCTCCATTTGAATCCTCTATTCTGGTGTTGGACTTCCCTGGTGGCTCAGACGGTAAACCGTCTGTCTACAATGCGGGAGACCTGGGTTCGAACCCTGAGTCAGGAATATCCCCTGAAGAAGAAAATGGCAATCTACTCCAGTACTATTGCCTGGAAAATCCCATGGACAGAGGAGCTTGGTAGGCTATAGTCCATGGGGCCGCAAAGAGTCGGACACAACTGAGCGACTTCACTCACTCACTCATTCATTCTGGTGTTAGTCAAACTGTTCTGTAAAGAGCCAAATAGTAAATATTTTAGGCTTTGTGAACCATATGGTCTCTCTCATAACTGGTCTACTGTCATTTTAGCCACATGCAGTACATAAATGAGTGGGTGTGGCTGTGTTCCAATTAATGAACATTGAAGTTTGAATTTCATATAATTTTCATGTCATAAAATACTCTTGTTTTGAGTTTGTTTTAAAGTTTCCAAATGTCAAATGGTTCTTGGTTTGCAGGCCATACAAAAATAGATGGTGGCCAGATTTATTCCGTGGGCCATAGTTTGCCAACCCTGGTCTGGTTTCCCTGCTTATTATACATTATTGAACAGAAGAAATATTATGAAATTGAGATTGTAAAATAATAAGCGTGACTTATAGAATATATACAGCAACTTATTTGTCTCATAAATTGATGGGCACGTATTCAAGGATCTAACTATAAAATGTTACCTGAGTAAGATTTTCTGCTTATCTTTGACTGTGCTGGGTCTTTGCTGCTGTCTGTGGGCTTCCTCTAGTTGTGAGGAGCAGGGCTGGTGGTCGGGGGTGGCTACTCTCCCGTTGCAGCGCACGGGTTTCTCATTGCCGTGGCTTCTCTTGTTGTGGAGCATGGCCTCTAGGCTGGTGAGCTCAGCAGTTGTGGCAAATGGGCTTAGTTGCCCCACGGCATGTGGAATCTTCCTGGACCAGGGATTGATCCTGTGTCCCCTGCCGTGGCAGGTGACTTCTTAACCACTGGACCACAAGGGAAGTCCTAAAATTTTCTTATTTCCAGAAATTCCTAGGTCACATTGGAGAACACAGAAAGATCACACTATAAGCTACATTTCTCTGTAGTTGTTTCTTGACTATCTTGTTTTATAATGTACTAATTAAACATTTATTATCAGTAGAGAATTAAAAAAATGAGTGACTTTAAGATGTAAATCAGCTAGTCACTTAATGGCCATAATGATCCCTTATATTTGACTGATAGTTCACAAAAATTATAGTTCCATATATTATCTCGTAAGCGCCTCACAACAACCCAGGAGGTAGAAAGGCAAGATATTATTATCCTAGTTTAAAGAAGGTCAACCCGCCCAAGATTGCACAACAGACAGAGAATGGGAGGAGTATCCTGGTCACACCACCAAGTCAGAGTCATTTCCATGTAATGTAATGAATGATACAATTATGCAACTCAAGAACTGGGTGATGAGTAAATCCTGCTTCACCAGCTGACAAACACGCTGAGTCTCACCGAAGGGATGTCTCTGGTTGGTCAGCACTGGCCCCGCATGGCTAAGTCAGTTGGAATTCCAGACCTCCCCTTCTCTCCTGGCTCCACCTCCTTTCCTGCATCTAGGAATCACAGCCACCGCAACCAGGGCTGACTGCTCTGAAAGGTGTTAGCCTATTGCTGTAACAGCTAGGAACCTGGTGTCATTGCTGACTCTAGAACATTCCAAAGGTGTGCCCTTGGAAAAGCAGTGGTCTTGTCAATGTCCACTGCTGCCCGCAGGATTCAAGCACAATGTCCTTATACTTTATATGTATGCCATTCCCTTCTCCAGGGATCTTCCCCACCCAGGGATCAAACCCGGGTTTCCCACATTGCAGGCACATTCTCTACTGACTGAGCCAGCAGGGAAGCCCATATATGAACACCTCAGTCTGAGATAATTACACCTGCTCCCCAGGTGTGGGTGAGGGCTTCAGCGACCATTCCTTTGGTCATCTGTGGAGACACAGGCCATCCAAAAGAAGTGATCTGGATTGAGGGTCTTGTCCTCACAGTGGCTGTTGCTGCTGTACTTCCCTTGGGGGGTTCCACAAAAAAGAAAAGGAGATGCTCCTTCATTTAGATAGGTACACCCACAGTGACTCAGGGATCCCAGTGCAATAGTTCTTTGGATTCATTCACTCAGTCTCTTCCCCAAGTAACAGGTCAGGTGCAGAAATAAGCTGCCCTGAAGCCTGTATGTATGCATTATTGATTTAAATTTTCACATCCTATTATGACAAATATAAAACATACACATGATATAGAGAATGTAATATCATACCCCATCTCTAGCATAAACCCATCACTCCGCCTTTTTAAAAACATTTTATCTTTATTATTTATTTGGCTGCTCCAGATCTTAGTTGTGACACGCAGGATCTTTGATCTTTGTTGCAGCATGCGGGATCTTTTAGTTGTGGCTTGTAAACTCAGATGCAGCATGTGGGAGCTAGTTCCCAGACCATGGACTGAACCCCAGACCCCTGCATTGGGGGCACAGAGTCTCAGCGGCTGGACCACCAAGGAGCTCCCCATCGCCGAGTCTGAGCCCTTCTCAGCCCTCACCTAAACTTCCTTCATCTGTCCTGCTGTTTCTCCCTTCCCTCTGGAGTATCTTAACGGCAGTCCTAGAGATCATAGGATTTCACCCTTATTCATTTTATGTCCACAATAGACAACAGATTGTTTTAGAAGACATCGCCACTGTGTGCTTGTGACATGATGCCATTATGACAGTGACAAAAGGACTAACCTTGAAATTAATAATTCATTAATATTAATATCACCTAGTATCCAGCCTTTGGTCACATCTCCCCACTGGCTCAAAAGCATCTGAAACATCTGTTTATAATTGATTGGTCAAATCAGGATGCACACAGTCTATTTGGTTGTTTGGTGCCTAAATCTCCTATTAAGGTAAATTTCTTTATTGAGGAAATCCTCTCATTTGTCTTGTAGAACTCTCCACATTCTTGGGTTATTTGATTACATCTTCTTGTTGTTGTTTGACACTTCCTAAATTGTTCATTCTCCCTGCTCCCCATAAACTGATAGATATGTTTGTAGGATGATTGGATTCAAAGTATTTGGGGGAATGGCAAAAATACTTCGTAGATGACACAGTATATTTTTGATTGCACCACCTTAGGACGTGTATGATGTATGGTTATTCAACTCTTAGTGACGTTACAGTTGATCAGTGGGTCCAGGTGTTGTCCACCCAATCCATCTGTTAAAACTCTATCCATCAATCTTTCGATAGTTTTAGCAGCCGTTGATGATTGTTATTTAAATATATATTTTTAGTTTCTGAAATTATTTTTAAAATCATTTCTTTTACATTTATTAGTAGGAAATATTTCATACAGAAGGACTTTTCCTTAACAACTCTTTGGCTACCCTAAAATACGATTTGTCCAAGAAAGGCAGAATGCATGTTTTACTCTTCCCCTTCTTTTACCATTAATATATAATTTAGCCACTTACGATAGCAACTTATAGATGGCTTATAAGTTCTCTCTTTTCTTAATATCACTATAAACTTGTGGATGTTAACATCACTGACGTGATAATTGCTTTAGAATACATTCTACAGCCAATGGTGAAAACCAAAGGCAGTTCCAGCTTTCAAACATAAAGCACTTCTGCAAATGTATCTAAAAATCAAACAAACTTACTTGTTTTAGGAGGACTCCTTTACTACAGAGCTAAGACATGACATCAAAATCTCTAAACATACCTAAACTTTTAGTTACAACATTTAACAATGAATATTTTCAGGATTTTCTTGCTCTCTGATTTTCTTCCTTCTTTTACTCTGTTTACAATCTTAAATGCCTGATTGGTTGAGGCTAGAGATTCACTCCTTCTGGCGCACTTAACAATTTCATCTTTGTATCATTCAAATTATACAATCTACATTTCCTGTAACTAGTATTTGGACTTTTATTTTTGTAAAATAAGGACGAGGAAGAACTCGAATCATTTTTTTCTTCTGTTTTTAAAATTGAAGTATAGTTGATTTATTATGTTGTTGAGTTGCAGGTGTAAAGCACAGTGACTCAGTTACACATATACTCTTTTTCAGATTTTTTTCCCTTATAGGTTACTACAAAATATTGAATATAGTTCCTGTGCTATACAGTAGGGCCTTGTTGTTATCTATTTTGCACGTAGCGGTGTATGTATGTTAATCACAACCTCTTAACTCATCCATCCCCCTTTCTTTGTGGTAACCCTGTTTGTTTTCTGTGTGTGTGAATTGTTGAACAATGCCCTGATAATTGAAAATGCCCTGTGCACAACGATAGGGATGAGGCTCAGACTGAAGCCCTGACCAGCAGCAGGTGCTGCCATGAGACAGCACAACATGCTTGCCATCTGAAGTGCCAAGTGAGTGAAAGCGAAAGTCGCTCAGTCGTGTCCAGCTCTTTGGGATCCTGTGGACTCTACAGTCCATGGAATTTCTCCAGGCCAGAATACTGTAGTGGGTAGCCTTTCCCTTCGCCAGAGGATCTTCCCAACCCAGGGATCAAACCCAGATCTCCCGCATTGCAGGCAGACTCTTTACCAGCTGAGCCACGAGGGAAGTCCAAGAATACTGGAGTGGGTAGCCTTTCCCTTCTCCAGGGGATCTTCCCAGCCCAGGAATTGAACCAGAGTCCCATCTGAGCTGTGACAGAAGCCCTGATGTGCCAAGGACAGAATTTATTCTGTAGAAGGAGGGTTGGGTGTTTTGGTGAGGGATGCATAAAACTGTTATTGACTATAACACCCTTGATTTGCTGTCAGCTTATTTCTCCACTAGCAAGTTAGTTGGTTAGTTAGCTAGTTAATTCTGGGGAGGCAGGAGCCATACTTGTATTTTTCATTTACTCCCAAGAATCCAGGACATGGTTAGCTTTTTTAAAAGAAAAGAACAAATGATGTATGCCAAGAAGAACAAGATCCACACTGGTTTTGAGCAGTGAGAAGCACAATTAGATGTATTTTTCACTTGTATTTGTTGCATATTTTGACTCTGGGATATTGGTATGATAAACTATTCTTTCTCTAAAAATTAGTTTATCTGAGACAGATGTGGTACATGTCATCTAGGACTATTTTGAAAAGTAAGCAATCAAGTTAAATAATTGATAATTCCATTCCTTAAGGTTAACATTTGGGTATATCTTCTTGTAATTCTCTACATACAGCATTAACAATATTGAAATAATCTAGAACATACTATTTACTAGTGCATGATTAACACTATCCTATGTTACCTTTTCCCACATTAGAAAATTTAAAACTAACCAGCCCCAAATCCAGTTTCCAAACATGAAATTCTGATGAACAGGACCACAGAGCAATGATTCTGATCAGAACCGTGCTTCTTAATAAAAGCAGCCTGTTTCGTGACACACACAGCTCCAGGATATGAGAGTAACTTCAACAACCATTCATTTAGATTTGGCTTGATTTTCTGCCAGTCTTATGACCAACTTGAAGCAGGTCCTAAGACAGAGAATGTGATGTTTGGTGTCCAGGAAAGCAGCAAAGAGGAGGAGGGACCCAAATTCCAGACTCATAGGTAGAGTCAACATTTCCTTTATACCAAAGTTATCTGTTTATTGCAGCAACATTTGAACTAAAATGTTTTAAAAAAAGATCATCTTGCAGCCGGGGCGGGGGTGCGGGGAGCTGTCTCTTACACACATCTCCCCCATCACCAAGAGGCTTAACTCTCAAATAAATATTTCCAGACTGCCTGCTTTCCTGAATGCCAGGCCTGTATCATCTGCCTTCTTAAAACTCTGCTTTCATCCCTTAGACACTCCATAAAACTTGACTTGTCCAAGATAATGGGCCGAGAGGGCAAAGAAAGTAGAAATAGGAAGAGAAATGGGAGAACAGAAGAAAGAAGGTCTTGGGAAGGAAAAAACTGTCAATGAATTTTTATGCCTCTCCCGCTCTGCCCCTGCTGTGTTGGGGATGCTCACCGCCCCACCCACTTTTCCACACT